>JAPWLS010001616.1:0-55800 GCA_028551675.1 Tineola bisselliella
TAAAATTAAACAATAAAATATTGAGTACTAATGTATTACAAAGTAAATAGACAGTTCAAAGTTTACAAAAGTAATTTAAGTGATTAAAATTCGTATTATAAGAAATTACAAGAATATCCAACATACATGTTGTATATTCTTGAAGCAGGAAACTGATATTTTTCCATAATATCTTCCAAATTTTTAAAGAACAGGCTAACTTCTTGGCAGACTTTGCATGGAGTCAAACCATAAAATAGATTAGCTAAAATTTTTATATTCTCAGCCATAGATTTTTCTCGAGAAAGTGAAATGACTTCCTAGACGAGGTACAGTAGCAGGAAGATTCTTCTTGATCCGCTCTTATAAGATATTGAAAGGTAGATTGTAGATTTTGGAAGCTTTTCGTATAGAAAGTTCATCACATACTGCTTCTATTGCTTTTTCTAATGCCTCTTTACTCCACGACTCCTTTGTTCTAGGTCTCTTCCTCGGCATCAGCGCATAGAAGGCAATTATGAGATACTATTTCTGCATCATTATAAGCTATAAAGATTATATTAGCATTTTCTTATATTTTTTTCATTATATTTTCATATAGGGTAATACCGATCACTGACCGCCATTACCCGCTTCGAATGACCGGCATTACCCCAAAACTACTAAAGTTGGTTTCAGTCGCCGATACAAATAATAAAATACGCTTTTAAAGTCAAAACCGAGATATTATATAAATCACGAGCAACTATATTTCTAACAGTGAAGCGTTTCGTTACAGTTTATGTACAGTATATTTTTCTCATACTAAAGGAACTGAATCTTAGAACTGTAAAAGAAAAGTTATAAAAGATGAACAAAATATGATTTAAATGTAATTATCCGAGCATTATACATATCTGAGCACGGAAGACATTTTTATAAGAGTAACTCCATGATTTATTGAGATTATATGACGTCACGAAGGGTCCTAATAATATTATTATGTTAAGCCTAAGTGAAGCTCGAATTTAGTACCTATTATCTGTGTAAATAGTGATTGCATACATTCCGATACGATTCGATATTCCGATATTTTGTTAAATTAATTCTTATTAAGAGATTTTGAAAACAAAAATTTATTATCTTTTTTGTTGTAAAATTTTAATTTTCGGCTATTAAGATGCTTTAATTAGATTAAAAGATGCGGATTACAATTATTAAAGATTACAATTTACATTAACATTGTTCACACTGATTAAGTATTGTTTCTTGGAATTACGTTTCTAAGTCTCAATATGAATCTTGTAAAGTTGTGTTATAATGGAGTTTAGAATAACTCAACTACTAAGACACGACGGTTTACATTAAATATTAATAATAAATGCAAAAATAAAACGTTATTCGTTAGTCCACCACAGCCACAGTGCAACGCAGAACTTTAAAGCGACGGTCAATATTTGAGGGAAAATTTAAAATCGGACCAGCTTCATGAAAGCTTTTAATTTCGGCTTTTCATACGGCAATTCAATCTAAAAAAAGAAAACAAATAAATAGTTCGTTAAGTAAAACTCAAACACATGTCGGACATAGCCACTGTTTCTATGAATAAATAATCGTGGAATAAGATATAAAAACATTTTAATATTGATTCATACAAATTAATTACCGTGGCGGTCGCCTCTACAAGCCGAAAATACTTATTAAGAAGAATTTAGGTTTTTGTCATTCTGTCACTGTCATCTTTCTTGTGTTTCTTTTCCTTTTAATGCCACAATGCATTGTATAAGTATATAATAATATTTTTAATCTATTTTAATCCGCATTATTATTTTACATAAGTTTCTCAGAATTACTATTTGTATTTTTTAATAATTATTGATCAGACGCTTTATAGAACGGACAATTAAAAATTAATTATAAATTATCAATAGTAAATAAATATATTAATGTTATTCTTATTGTATGAGAGCGTATTCTTAATGAGATTTAAATTAATTTATCGAAATTGAGGTTTTATATTGAATTGTGATGTTCAGTGTTCACAGGGGTCTCGGTTTGAATCTCGATCGAAACAAATATTTATTTATTTATTGTTCTGTAGAGCCTTGTAGCATTGGATCTTTTAAAAAAATCTTTAAAAAATTATGAACATCACATCCTAGCAGTTACGTCAGTCAATATTAAAAAATTAACAAGAAATAACTAAATTATAAACTGATAAATTTAAAAACGTGTTTATAATCTGTCTTCTACAAAATAATCCAGTATTAATTTTTATTGGATGGAAGTAACTCTGTGTTAATGAAAATACTCGCGTCATATGTAAAAAAGTGAAAGAACTGACAGCGTAGTTAGTTGGTATCGTCCGTTTATGCATATTCAAGTGGAAAGTAGTTTTCGGTTAATTAGGTTATTTTTTTGGAGGCATTCTCCATTTTATAAATAATTAAATAAATTAGCAAACTAGTGTATTCAAAACAACACTATATTAAATTTCGAAACGCTCAAAATTTTCAGAAAATTTCACTGCGAATTAAATTATAATTGTATACATAAAACATAATAAATAAAGTTAGACCGTAAGTCAGTTTGTACGTTAACACGTTAATAGAAGCTGGTAAATTAAACTGTCAAAACACAAAAGGTGAACATATTAATTTGAAACTACTTGTATAAACCTAACAAGCGATTAGCTTCTCTCTTGTTCCTTAAAATATTACATAGTTTAACTAAAACGCTAGTGGGAATGACACGTCACTATTAATCCCAATTACCGATATGCACTACGCTTCAAGCATGGTGAAAAAAAGTAAATTAAAAGAAAATTTTTATTATTGAAAACGCCTTGAAAATAAATTATGAGCCAATAACTTAATAATGCCTCTGTGGAGAGTGGGTAATAGAAAAGTGAAAAACAACGAATATAAATTTATTTTATTTTATGATAGTCGAAATAAAGTTTAAACGGTTTTGCCTGCCTGCATATATTATGACAAAAATGTAATTTTGGTATTACATCTTCATCATAAAAACAACAGTGCCAAATAGATTACAATTAGAAAGTTTTATTGCTTGTTAATAATTTATTGGACTTTTATTTAGTGCTGATTTTTCAGTTGTCAAATAAAAAATAAATATTTGGATGAAATGGTTATTTTATCTTTTTGCAATCTATGTAGGCAATTAAAGCACCAACCGGTTTACTCTTTATGTAAATAATAACAATCCAACGTTTGAAAAATATAAATATCTTTTTTAGTATTTGCTGTTTTTATTAAGAGATTGAATAAAGTATTTTTTATATGAATAAACGTGTTTTATTTCAGATTATTTGTTATTTATATGCGTTTATGTGTTATACTGCGGCTCTTTTGAGTTCCCCTTCTTATAGGGAATAGGCTTGCGCATAGCTTGAAAATGTTGTTATAACATCGGAACAACAAATTCTATCTGACTACTATTTTTTTTCTAGTGATTAATCAGTAAGTATGAGCAATAAATTGTATTTGGAAAGAGTCATAACGTTTTAATCAATAGGCGAGAAAACAAAAAAAAATTAATTCAATACGACATCGTAAGTGTCACAATGATGACGAAAATTACTTACTCCAATTAAGTAAAAACGCTCTTCAATTAATGCTGTACCTTAATAATGATGTCACCTGTCATTGGTTCACCTTAATAACAGTGTAAATAAGTTAGGAACAGCTTGTCAGTGTAAAATAAGTTTTGAATTGAGCGCCAAGAAAGTGCTCATCTCAGTTGTGTAGTAGTATGCTCAGTCGGTAACGTGCTCCCGTCTGGCATCATCAAAGGAATACTGAATTAATTTACGTCTGCGGAGGATTGCGGAATTCCACTTCTAATTGACAAATACGGAACAGTTAAGCTCTAAGTCAGTTACTCTACATGGCGGATATATTGCTTGATTGCGGCTGCAGGCAACGGATAAATGGCGGAGTTTAAACGTTTATCTTATTTGAGTTTTGACTTTTCTTATGAATTTAATTTAAGAGTATAATTCGTATGAAATAGTAGACAGGTGTTAGTCTACATCAACTGTTATGTATTTCGAATTATTACGTGACTAATTTCAATTTAATTCTAAAAAGGATCTTTAAAATTAATTTGATTTAAGATTGAAGTGGCATTGAGCGTTCGTTTTACAATTAATGCCCGACTTTACTACAGTAGAAAATGTTATTAACAAAAAAAAAATATTGCTTCCTAAATTTAATTTGATATTTTATTTTAGTTAATATAGTAAATATTGATATGATAATAAATAAAGATATTTTGTGTGATAAAAATATCATCGATTTTCGAAGATGAATTATGAAAATTCTCTAAAATTACTCTAAATTTGACAATCTCACTATATTATTATTTATTATTCTAACCCTTAGGTCACTATTTATGCATATTATTTAAAACTGAAATCCTCGAATTAAAATTTAAAAACCGAAAGTTAATTACAAAACATTATTGTTATATTGTGCCACATAATTTACACGTGTGTTTCTGATACGCGTGTATCCTGAACAAGCACCTACTTGTAATTGATAAAGGGCATAACATATATCGGTATCGCATAATCGTGCCGAAATTAGGCGCTTCTAATTGCGGCTCAAATTTAAATTATAGCGAGTTGATTACACTTAACCGCAAATCCGTTCTAAATTTCTATATAGAGATACAAATACTTCCATGAAATATTTATGTAGTAATACATTTCATACTATATTAATAATTGAGATGTTCGGTGTTGAGCTTATCAGTAAGACAAATTAAATTACGCTTGTTGGAATTCTTTAACTTTACTAAAGACCTCACAATTAGTGACAATTACTGGACCAGCACCTTTAAGTGTATCATCTATTATGTGACAGAAGAGTGTACATCTGGCAACTACGTACAATAAAACGATGCCTATAGAAGATACTGCTATTTCCCAATATAAGATGAAACATTATTTCCTGTTTGTAAAGATTAAAATAAATTATAATATAAAATACATTTGTTAGTGGTGCTATGAACAATTCATAACATTGTTATTGCGTACAAATTCAAAACACAAAGGGATTACAGATAAATATTTATTTTATACACACCGTCGACCGCACACCCAAACAGCTAACACTAACCGCAAATTAGAATCTAATCAAAAAGTACTTTGATATTTGCCTCATATAATCCCATTTGTTATAATCAGGATGATTAATCTGGAAAGTATTAAGGCTGGGACACATATTATATAGGTATATATGTACACTGCGTATGTTGTATGAAGTTGACAGATGCACTCAATGTGAACGCTTTCATAGTATTTTTAAGCGTTAATGGATACTCACGTATTGAACGTGTATATGTGTCCTGATCATTAATATGTATTGGTTATTACTATCACAAAGCTCACGATTAAGCACGCTATTAATCATTTATACACGTCTTCACTTGTTTTATTCAACTCGGAACATTTTCAAGTAACTGCTATAAGGGGCGAGTTGTGTGGAACCAATTATGTCACATAAATCTCATGGCACAAATCCTACCCACGTGGCAGAATAAAAATGCATTTTTCATATACAAACAGAAGTATCGTAGGCATATTATTCGTTATTATATTCGCTAGTAGCCATTCAGCCGTTTAGGTTAAACATTTAGCAAAAGCAAATGTTTGTTCGTTTAATTATATTTACAGAGATTAGATTTTGTTCAAACTGTTTTATTAGTATAATTAATAGACTATGATTGATAAGCTTATCAATTAATATGGTAATTGGTATCTTTGAAATAGTAACAACAGAAGTCGTAATATACTAAATCGAAGGTCTTCTACTGCGTAAGGGATATTTTCTGAAAATTGGATTCCTTTGCAGACGTTGAGTGGCTCCAACGCTTAAATTATTACCGGTTTTAGGAACAAACACTCTGTAGGGTGTCGAAATTATTAAGGCGAGGGCAGCTGTAAACGTCGAGTAAGAGCAGCGAGGTCGATCGTAAACATACCCGAAAAGACCTATGAAAAGATTTTCGGTAAGACGGAATAAATACATAATATTATTTGTAGAAATAATTTTCTCAGCGCCATATATAGGTAATGAGTGTTGTTAGTAAAAACACAAACACGATGTTCAGGCAAAAGTATATCAAGGTGACCGTTATTAAGTCGGATATTATCTGCTTACGTATGTAGTTATCTTCTATTAAGTTAGGCTAGACGATAGACGTCCTTCAATAACAATATAAGAATAATCATTAAATTACTAAATAGCTCTGATTTTACTATGTGTGTAATGTTAAGAAATATTGAAATAAATATACATAGAATATTCCAACCCGAGCTGAGATATTATGAGTAATATGGGTAACTATGGTGAACTATTCATCAGGGCGTGGGAAACAGGACATTGTTACTAAGAGAAAAAACTGAACTGGTTAATTTTTAAAGATGTACAGTTTACGAAATATTAGATTAAAAAAATCAATATAGTAAGCCGCATTATTTTAAAATAATTAGAAACAAAATCGCTGTTAGTAAGATATTTCAAAAATTATTTTCGATTGAATAAATTTCGCAGTTTTTAGAAACAACGTAATTAATAATTCAATGTATTTATAAATTTATGGTGTTCAATTTAACATCTGAGGCTTGGGGTGATTTTCAAAATAAAACTAGGTTACAATGTACCAAAAAAAAAAAAAAAAACTTTTCAGAGTATTCAAATCAAACCTTTACAACTTTTTGTAATATGTCACGGGTACGTTTTCTTTATCTACTCTATTGAAAAGGAATTCAAGGAGCTTATTAGAGGCTTCTTTGTGATTCCTACACATATTATTAAGGAAAATGTTTTCAATAAAATTGTGTATTCAGAATTTCGACCGTTTATATTTTTAATGTCTTTTCATTGAATATTCTTCCCGAAAAACAATTTAGTGTTTTTATTTAATTTATTCGAGACATTAAATAAAGTAACTTCATTTACATTACATTTGTATGTAGTTGTTGATCGTGTACAAATGTGTTCTTTACAAATAAAATTATCTGCTAAACAGGGCCAGGAGGACAAAAAAATCAGTTCAGTTTTTTGTTGGAAAAGGTATTTGAATTGGTACGACGTAAATTAGCTTTAGATATCCATTTCATTGCTGGACAGGAGTGGAGGTGGATAATAAATCGTAAAAAGGTCAGCAGGTTTCACGCTCCCCGGCTTTTGCAAATTGTCGAAATGTGAAACATTTTATTAACTCTTCTATAACTTTATTTATCGTTCACAAATTTTCAACAAATTAATTCAGTTAATTGTCTCTTGTCACGATCGTAACAACAGATTGTGAAGTTCTATAGTTTTAACTATACCAAAAACGCAGTGAAAATAGGAAAAAATATAATTTTATAAATTGTCAAAAAAAACACTATGAATGAACGGGAATTCGGGTTAAACAATCGCATGTAAGAAAGTGATAAAGAAAAAATAAAGGGATAAAAGTTAATAGCGGAAACCAAAATAATATACTTTATAAACAGGTGCCAATTTTCGAACTTTGTTATTGAATAAATTGATAGATTAAATTATTTTTATGATGGTCTAATAATTTGAGATCTCTTTGTATGTTAATTAGCTAATTAGTTGCACATATTTGGCACTAATGTTAATATTATGGGCGTTGTTTAAGTGTTATAAGCTAAGGCCATGGCGTGGCGGAAACACGTTGAAACTAAACCGCGCATAAACATAGACAGAGCTGACTATTGACCGCCCACCCGTCGAACTGTTGGCGTAGTGCCAAACACGAGCCTCACTCACTCTCGACGCGACTTGGATGCGATACTGTGGCTTTTTGACAACGAGATCGTCGCATGTTGCTGTTAGATGCAGCCGCAGAAACTTACCGCTAGTTTATACTCATTATCGACAAAACTTGTATAACTTTCGAGGAGCCTGACCTATTTATGTCTATTACTACGGCGACGTTTAGCTTGAATGTACGAGTAGTTTCCATTGCAATATTTCCACCGTCTCTCGGTGTCAAGGCGAATATTAATATTATATTTGTGCATTTGGGTAACCAATATTCAAGAAAGCAACAGGGGATATTACCACGCTGTTCACTACACCGTCTGCTAACAATAAAATAAAAATCCTTGAATTCGAGATAGCATTGCACATTTGTATTATAGATATTCCGTTTGTTTTCCGTCTCATAATTTTGTATGGCCATCAGAAGTATTATATAAAATGTTGATTTTCTCCGCTTGACTGGACTCGTCTGCTGTCTAACCTACACGACCTCGGAGGGTTTTATAGATTAGCTTGTAACACCGCCATTCCAGTTGACTGACAACCGAGATCGATTGATTCGCTTACCCTCGGTACCTATATAAATTGATAAATAAATACTTCAAATACACCTTTTTTATGTTATTTATCGTGCTGTAGAATAAATGTTCATCGGCCGAATAAATATTGTATATTTCACTTTATTGCATCAATAATGATACACGTTTGTCTGATCAATTAAGAAATAGCTTTGTATTAAATTAATTAGTGATCTCGTTTCAGTATTTTACTCATCATAGGACATGTTATGGGCAAATCAGTAACGCAGTGGCTGACTGAGCAATAAATAATTTAATTACGAGCAGATGTATTCACTCTTCAGTATCGCTATTTGAAACCAATTCATTGAATATACGAGCATCATAAAAGCAACATTTTTGGCTCTCATTATTGATAACAACACTGGCTGCACAAATTGTGGTTGTGATAATTATTTACAAACATATATGTAGTTTTATTTTATGCATTGAATCGGAGTATAGAGTGAGTCTACAAACAATAAGTATACTCTGGTCATTAGCGTCAGCTCATTGTCCGTGAAGAATGGACCTCTTTTAAAAATCGGAATCAAAAAGAAGATAGTATTCTGAAAATAAAGCAAAATATCATTAATGTTGGTTTGAATGAATGCCTTTGTTCCCATTTTAAAATCTATTTATCTTAGCCGAAGTTTATTTATGTTATAACAACAATACACATTCATCTTCCGAGTGGTTAATCTCAAAATTACCTATAGCCTTCCCCATTCATATTATTATATTTTCGATAAATGCAATTCACCCGGCCGTTTTCGCTCCGTCATATTCCATTATTAAAACATTTAATACTCTTAATGCTCATCAATTTATTAGTAGAAGTTTTAAATAAAATATAGGAATTGAATTTCCATTTCTCTTCATGCGCATTAATCAATCACTTTGAGAAGTTTACGCTGATTTAAATAGAAGTTTCCGGGTGCCTTTGACAGGTTTCACTTTACATTCCTTCACGTAACGTTCTTAACTCTAGTAAACGATTTCTTACCTTCTCCGCAAATTCGAGTTTCGGTATTAATTTGATAATTTATGAAGAGCATTCGTGAGCGAGAAGCTCAAAACTTTTAAGTGGTGTTTTCCGTAATATAGTGATGCTGCTAATTAGTTATTAACTAATTTGCAATCTTAAAAATGTGTTTCATTATTGGAATATTTTAACTTATATTGTTCATTCAGGACCTCTGCCATGTAAAAAAACAGTTGAACTGTAGTCCATATATTGTATTATGGCTTATTCGTGAAGTATCTTTTGTGTAGAAACTTTTGTCCAAAGACAAAAGCTGCATAAAATGTATATTTTATTATTTTATGACAATTGGCCGCGTGTCCCCTACCGTACCCTTGTGGGCTTCATGATATATCTTTGTATACCGGGATAGAAAGGATTGTCCCTATTTTAAAGGTTCGAGGTCAATCTATTGTTTCGATAACGCGCGTACACTAGCCATGATATATTTGTAAGTCCTAAATAAACCTGTAGAAATTAAATTGTTTATTTTACTTTGCTGACAAACTTTGTGAGAATTATGTGTGGGAATTTCAATATAAAGTGTATTTTGATGTTTTACTGTTTCATTTAAATGAAAATTCATAATATACGAGGGCAACGACCTGGGTACCTGATATATTCATCTAAAATTCTTAACAGGGATTTAACCTCAGCACTTTTAAACAGGTAACATAAAAAGAGCAATACAGCCTCAAGGAACGAATAAAATATGTAATATCTGCGTAAAATGAGGCGGTGTAGTTAACACGGACAGGAAAAGTCGCCAGTGAAAAATTGCGGGGCAGTTTACTAGATCGTAAACATGTCTTTTAAAGCTCGGAACAGCGAGGCACAAGCGGGAACGGCGGAGGCGCCACTGTCGTTCCCGAATGCTAAGCCCGCTTTTATTTATTTTATTTCACACGAACCGAGGCAAAATACTACTGAATTTGTATTCAGGGCATCGAGAGAATCGATTGCAAGTCCTTGTCACGAGAGACTATGGGTCGCAGTACTATTTGAATTTTAGTTTCCGTTAAAATTTAATAATAAACTGATAGTGTTTGTTATTTTGCATAACTCATTCCTTTTAAATTAAAAAAAAAAGTTATTTATTTACCCACCGAAGTACAAATGACTGTAAATTAATTTCCTGTTTAATAATTGTAGATGAATAGTTTGATTAATACAAATGAGCGGGCTATTTAAGACAGGTTTAAAATATTTAATATTGAGGACTTTTCAAGTTCGTATTATTGTGGACTGAATGCTAATGAGAAAATCAACAACAAGGACTAATGAATGCACCGGACGTTATTGGCATTACTTACATACTTTTTCGAATAATTTGAAAATGAACGACTTATATGACAAAGTCAATTCAAATAAGTATTAATCGACAGACGGTTTTATAAATGGTAAATGGGCAATCTTCTAAAAAAATATTTTCACTTTGCTTCTAAATGCATCTTATCAAAGAACCAGTTTATTGGGGGCCGAGAGTGAACCAATGGTCGTCAAACGTTACAATTGACAATTGCGATGGATCGTCTTTGATTTAAATTAATGGTAGAAATTATTCTAGAGAAATAAATATATAACAAAGTAGGTATATATAAAGTGGCAATTTGGAAATACCCATACAAAAGGCTTCCTACAAACCAGCCGAGATTGGCAGCTGTTCCTATCCCTTGTATAAAATTGTCACAAAATTGCAGTTACTTTGAGAAATCTTCTGACATTCAAAGTGCCTCGAGGCTTACTTTGTGCTCTTTGACATAATTGAAGTTTCAAAATGTAAACGATTTTTTACAACAAAAATGATATTAAAAATTAATAGCATATTTACTTGTCTATATGTTTGTCTTATATTTATAGTTTATAGTTCAATGTATTATATATTTTCAAAATATCAAGCATTAAGCTGCCATCAGTTAGAATAAATCCAAAATGTAATTTAAACTTTTCACCTAGCAGTCAGTACTTGAGTTCTACGTACATGTTTTTGCATGAAATCCTGTCACGATATTCGTGAGAACGCTTATTTATCCAATTACACACGTAATAAAACACATAATTACTCGCCTAACCAAAATGAATTAATAAAAACAAGTACATTTTAATGGCCTACGCGAAATTACTTTTCATTCGTATAAAAAGCGATAAAATGAAGAGAGAATTTTAATTTTCTTGATGTTAGAGTCTGATTTAAATCTGTAATTGTACCTACGGAGATCGCGCCTTTAATTAAATTGGCAATATTAAATTCGAGACACGGTCTATCTATAGATAATGCTACATTGGTCTGGGATTTCGTTATTTGATTCATTCCAATATTGCTAGTCGATTTGGTCGATTGATTACCTTACAATCGGATCCATTGGGTATACTTTAAATGAATAAATATTCTTTTTATTTTTATTAGAAATCTGAAACAATGTACGTAATTATTGAATTTTTAGCTAATACTGGGATGGGTGTAGGCTGTGGATCGTTGGTAGAGAACGTCTTTCCCGTTATTAACTGAGTCTTCAATAGTTTTTCAAAAAAGCACTCAATCTCTCGTCTCTCATGCCTCTTCTTAGAGACTTCCGCTTGGTTTATTCAGTTCGTTAGTTTTCCTTCGCGGATTATTTCAACATGCTCGATTCGAAGTTTTTAGTGTATCTTATTCCAATGCTTTGATTCATTTTAAATTCTTTTGAATGAATTTGATCGGTTTAAAATAAAACAAAATGAACAAATTCTTTATTGCAAAAAATTTTTTCACATAGGCGAGCTTCTCGGCATTATCTACCAGTTAACCTTTGTCGGTGTGAGCGGTGATATTCGGTGCAATGAAAAAAAAAAAACTAAATCTACACAATACATACATTACATAAAATAATAAATAATAATATACCTATACTTAAATACGTACATAAATACAGTATTATTATTACCTATTAGTTTAAAATTTATCATTGTATCAATAAACAGTAACTCAAATGATAATACTCATTTGTTATAAAATTAATGTAATATCGTAAAAGACGGAAACAATCGCGCAATTTCACATAATGACAATGTTTCCAATTTAGTTACACGCCGTTCCACTAATACAAATGGAAGTCACTAGAAGAAATACAATAAGCGAATGTAAAACTACAATCATTGAGTAAGTTTTGTATGCACCCGGCGCTGAAAGCTAATTTAGCTAAGGCGGGGACCATTTTAGTACGGAGAAGTTTAAATAAGTTTCCGTACTTACTTTTATTAACGACCTTGTGCTATAAAAGGAAGACTTCAATGCCTTATTCTTACATAATCGTTTCTTCTTGTTATACCCATAATTATTCATTTTTGAACGCTATTTCTAAAATATAATTTGACATTTAAATTGTTTCTTATTAATTATGTTAAATTGTTATGTGTTTTTATAAGCAAAAGTTATTTATTAACTATGTTTATGTTTTCTTTGAGAACTGTTTTAGGAAGACAGAATGAATGTAGTAATGGTAGAAAATAGATGTAGAAGGTAATTTTGACATTGATATGTTGTCTACTCAATCACGTTTTAACGGATGGATAGGTTCGGATACAATTTCACACACAAATGGCGTGAAATATGAATAAAATTCCGACTGTACGCTTCATTCCGTCGGGAAACCGGAGGTGTAGAAAATAGCCTGATTTCTACAACATTTAATGGATTTGAACACAGACAAACTTATTTCCTGTATAATTCTTAGTCGAGAATACCTACCAAGTTTTCAAATAATATTTTTCACATATCTCTCGGTGTTAAATTTAATATTAGCAGAAGATTTTTATTTTGGTATATTCCGGATTCGCTTCCAAGCGAGTAAAGTAATTTTATATCGACACTGCAGACTTAGCGTAAACATGTAGAACATATTTTATATTAGTTTACTTAAGTACATGTAGGTATATATAAAACAAAAGAAACCATTACTATGTATAAATGTATGTTGATTTTGATTCATAGAAACGAAGCTCTCATTGTTAACGACACGCCGCTTACGCAAACAAGAATACTAAATTATGCATCCATCAGAGCTAATATGAAATGTCCGCGTACGTTTCACATTAGCTAATTTGATTTTAAGATATATCACCGAATCACCGAATGCGTCACTGACAATTTCGTATGCGACAACTATGAAATTCAAACTTGATTTTGCATGGAGGCACTATAAAGCCGTTTCCTCTGCTCTTACGACTACGTTATTCAAAATTTTTCCACGTGCTGAAACTTGTTCTATGCTCTAAATTGATCGTGCCATTGTCGAATTCTTTAAAATGTAGGTATGTCTGCAACTGGCTAGACAATTTATTTTTATTATTTTAGTAGTGTTGGTTTTATACTTGAGATACTGTTACTTATGTTATATAGTGATTATGAGACACGTTGTATGTTAATATTAGATGTCTAAATATTGTATTCTTGCTAGTGAAAGATTCAATATAATATGTACCTACATTGAATATGCAGCGGACATTACATAGTTACTTTACAAATGTTTATTTGTTAACTAATCTTGATTCCGTTTCACATTGGGAAGTGTAGTTTTTAATATACAATACTTAATTATTATTGGCTACATCTTTTTAAAATTATGATTACACGCTTAGTAATTTATTATGTGAAAATAAAGAGTCATAATAAATTTTAGGTTATACACTTTTTGTCAGTCTAAATTATTGAAAGGGATTTTTTTTCGTTTGTAAAAGTAGAAATATGTTTTCTTTGTTAGTGATAAAGTATTATACGTTTATAAAAAATAGGACAGTTTTTGTACGACTTTCATTTTAAGTAAATTTTTATATTCTATTTTAGATAGTGTACTGTCTAATTATTCATGTTATTTTCTGTATTAAATTTAGAAAAGTCATGGAAAAAAGAAATAACCTAATTGAATGTTATCCTTTGTAGATATCTTTGTACCTGTCTGCTGTCCCCAAGGTTAACTGGCAGATAATGCCGCAGGGCTTTAAGCTCGCCTTTATGTATAATTCAACGTTTCAAATAAAATAACATTTAAAAAAATTAGACACGTGTAATTAATGTAAGCAATTGTAATAAAATTTTGGAAAAAAACATCGCGCAAATATTTTATGGTGAAATAAGTTAGGCTTTGCATATATTATAAGAGCAACGAAATTTTACATAAATATTTACCGTTGAATATTCAAAATAAATGAAACTGGAGTAACTTTTAAGTTTCGAAATTGCGAAGTTATTAAACTTTAAACTGTACTGAGAAGCATGCATGCATTTATAATGAAGAATTTAAGTTTGAAATGGACGATGTTCCAACTAAGATAGTTTTTAAGAACAAAAAAGCATTACTGTAAAGTAATTTGCCCGGTATGCCTGTTACAACTTGCTACTACAACGTGCACTCGTATGTGATAATATGTATTTATGTCAGAGGTTATGGAGGCGTATTATAAGTAATTATTTTTTTCTATAATTGTAATTAGCTATCACTACATCGGCACAATTTATACATAGGCGTGATTGGGAGACAGACGTTCAAACTTAGGTGTTTTTCGAATTGTTTTAGGATAACTTATATATATTTAGGTACAAAAGAAACATTTTTTTTGCACGGAACTTCGTTAAATAAAAACAGTCTATTTCCTAACTTAGTGTGTATAAATAAAACATAACCTTCCAACTTCTGGTTGACAGAGGGATTTTCGTTTTATACAGCTAAAAAAAGAAACAGTGTGGCAGAATTCTTTGTACAAACGTTGCAATATAAATATTAATATACTATATGCCTTTACTCTAAAATAATGATATAGGTAGAACTATTATAATAATGTAAGTTAAACAAATTTCTCTAATAAATCGCGGTTATTTTGACTATTTTAAACTCTTAGCGACTACTTTGTAACTCTTATGTTACAAAGTATTCAAAACTTCGGATTAAAGTATTTAAAATAAAATATAAAGTCTTTTAAATTAGTTATATTATGTTTGCTAAAAACTTTATACGCCAATTTTTAATATTTTCTAAATACGTTGTGAAAAACCAAAAAAAAAAAAACGAAGAATTTTAAATCTCATTTATGAAATAGAGCGTTACAATAATGATATTATCGACGGAGTTATTTATAGAAGAATTAGAATTTTTATTCAGTCAGTAAGCGACGCGACGTCCGACGGTTACTTTAATATTCGTAATAAAATAGCTCGCTTAGTTTCCTAAAAAGAGAGGAGAGAGGTCTGATGAAAAAGTACTTAATTGTATGAGAAAAGCTGGAGGCAATCAGTGTCAATCTGTGTTAAATGTAATCTTCAGTTCATGGAGCTAATCGGTCAAAAACTCGGCGACTTATCCTCACGAAAATCTTCTTAAGATGCGTAATAATCCGAAAAACAGTTGATTTTTTTTTTGTTTAATTATTGAGAGCTTATTTGATATAATTACCAGAGACAACTTACACTTTAGTTATGCATTTAGTCCCACAGAGCTACGCAGCAATTTCTATGATCATCCCGACATTGTAGGCATCTATGTTCTATTTAAATATCTCCTTCAATTTGATATCTTTTTTATCGTCTAATTATGTTATTCAAATTCTTCGAACAAATATTCAAACCCAAGTTTGCAAAACAAAAGAATGTTATTTTTATAATATAAATTGTCGATGTTATTATGTTTATTTTGAAGCATATGTAAACAAATATACGAACGAAGAAATTATAATAGCGACCAAATTTTATTGTTATAAGAATATGATGAGACAAATTTTACGTATAATATTACAATGTATGGTTTTACTTTATAATAAGTTGTTGTTTCCTTGATGTTAATACACGTGTTGAAATTCTTAATTAATTGATAATTTATAAAATAAAAATAGAACATTATATTTAAATGGAATTCTATTTATAATATAGGAGTACTAGTTTGCTCTTTGCATCAGTCTGCGCTTTCTCTAGATTTCAATATCTTTAGAATTAGGTCAGGGAAAGTATTTTCAAAAGGTTTTTATATTTTTCTTAACAAAAAACTGGACCCTTTTTTATATTACACAATAAATTCGCGCGCAATATTAATTATCTCGGAACCGGATCAAGAAGTAATTAGTAAATATGAAGTGTTATTAGATAAAATTTAATAACCTTTCTAATATATACACTTACGTGTAAGTTATACATATAAATATATCTATTCGTACATTCTTCCACTATGTGTAGAGATGGGAGCAACGGGTACACCCAACGGACCTGTTAATTATTTCTCCATTTAACTAATAACTTTAAGGTAAATTATGAAATTAATATTTCTAAATGGACCTTATAAATTCCATCTCGACCTTTCTCAGAAAATAATAAAATATTTAGTTCAGAATTGGAGCTTTTCTCAAATATTACGATAATTTAATAAGATTTGTTGATATTCAATTGAGAGTTCTTAAAACTTATTAACTTATTCCATTACAGTTTTACCTTTTTTGGGTTATGTTAATATTGTTTAACGTCCTTCTTTCACATTTATTATTATATATTATTTAGATTCTAAAACATTATTAATCTGGTATCTACGTTTCAATCTTTCCTTAATTATAAGGCGATTTTAGTGTTCAATTTAAGTCTTGCTTTTCCAAGAGCATTGTCAAAATCAGAAGTTCCCAGCCTCGTATGGGGACTACACACATTACAAAGTATGTAATTATATAATAATAATAATAAATATGTAACTTTAATTCCATTACACTTCTAATATTAAAAAATTGGCTCGCGAACGCCCCCTTCCGAAGACTCCGGCGCCCATTTCTAATAACAATAATGTCCTCTTTAGGAATCCTACGGTCTAAACAGTCTACGTGTAGTATACCTAAGGAATCATATTGCATTAAATATAATGCAAGCGTTGCAATATCGGTTAGTGGCAGAGAGAGCATGTGTAAGCTCGTGTAATGACCGTTGCATGTGGAGAGAAATTGATTGAGTTGTAGTTTGGATTAATGAATATTAGCTATAGCAATATTTTAATTCACGAGTAGATACAATCAATATCTGAAGTGCCGGTATAGTGATCGCTATTACAATTATTGTATTTTGTTGCTACTTTTTTATTTTTATGGACTACATGAATGACCTTTGTACTATGCCAAAGTATATCTCTTATTATTTATACTATATGTAATAATGACAGCGCACTATGAGTGCTCATTAATGGAGATGACATGAAGATTTATTATTATACAAATGATAGTACTCAGAATCTACTTGAGCCTGAATTTGAGTGCAAATAATATTTTTTACATTACCATATCCAAGGAATCAGTGTACCATGCCATGTGTTGGTACGGCTTGACTCGATATGTTAAAAAGAGGGGAAAATATTTGGGTCGTATATTTATCGATCACATTACAATTTGTCGACAAGCAAATTGAAATATGCTCAAGAAACAGGAAAACATTTTGTATTAGTTTTTTTTGCAGTTCCCGCCTTTTCGTGTATTAATTTTTCTCTGTCGTTTTTTTTCTGAATTATTTCGTTGGTTATGCCTTTATGTTATAATTTCCATTGAAAAGCCGTTTGTATTTATTGAGAAATATGATTTTATGATAATAAGCTAAATTTCTATTTATGATACGCTAAATTAAGATAACAATGGATGAATGATTCACGCGAATTGTTGATATGAATCTGCATACAAATTGCTAAATTTAAACTAACATTACAATCAATATTTGATACTATGTGTTACGTGCTATATCAAAGGTATTAAAAATTAAACAGTATTAAAATAATATTATTGAAGCGATTATTTATAAATGAGTATTGGTATTTAAAAGTTGCGGTTTGGGGTCAACGGATACGTAGTTAATTTACTCGTGCGCTGTTTAAATATTTTAATTTGCGTCGGTTTACTTTTTTAAGCACTTTTGGGCTCGAGTTTTTCTCTTCTCTCCTTTAAATGACATTATAAAAATTAACCAATGTCAAAGTTAATATACATCACGTACTATTTATTTTTACGAAATTTGGTTCTCAGTTATGTCAAAAAGTTCAGTATATTGCATATTCAAATGCATACCCAAACTCCTATTTTATGTTTAATGTTATTTTTAATAATAAAAGCAAAATGAAATGGGCTTTAAAGCCATGTGTTATGATCGATTGAAAATATCTCGGAATAGTAGATGCCTCTTACCTGTCCACATATTCTGAGCTCGTTTATCTGTAGCTCACACATCACTGTAAGCCTCCAAGAAAGGATATATTTTAGTACTATAAAAACGTAAGCTTTTTGAATTGAATCTTGACATAAAGTTGTTTATATTATAGTGAATATACTTGACTAGATATATTTTACAGTTGATATACTTTTATAAAAGACTAAAACATAGTGAAGAATGAATTCAGATATGACAAGCGGTTTGTTACTTAAATTGTTTATATGCACGCCGTGTCTGGCGCTACTAGACCTTACAAATGACAATGCGTTTGTTTTTATGCCTTTTTATTGTATTCGATAATTGTAAGTGTCTGTTGTCGGACCTAATTAAATAATAAATAAATATAGAGTAATAATTAGCCGTGAATGTGTTTTTCTTCGGTTTTTCTTCACGAAATTCTAAAAGTGTGCCGCCAAATTTTGAAATCGTTAAAAGTGTATCGCAACAAAAAAAAAGTTTGAGAATCACTGGTATAGGGTGATGAGAACTCTGTTATGAATACTCGTCCGACATGTAGATATTCTAGGTCAAGTTAGATAAAACTTTCACGTGAACAGCTGTGTAGGTAAATACCAATATCCCTTAGGAAATGCGCGAGTTTGGGCCTCAACTATTTCGCACTGAACCCTCCACACTCAACAACTTTTACTGTTCTCCAGTTTCTCTAGTAGCATAACACGCGGCAAGAGTCTGATGTATTTACAGATGTAGGTAAAAACAAATTCATTTTTTAAATGTATTGTTATAGGTTAGTATTTATTTCCTCTTTATTACGCCTAATATAGCAAATGAAATCAAAATTATTCTACTATATATCGTAGAAGTCGTTGATAGAAGTCAACTGCTACTATAAAGAAATGTTTTCAAGCAGCAATCATCTCCGCTGTATTGACTTAGGTGGGACTACTGTAACACCTAAAAGAGGTGGCACTAATCGAGATAACAGATTTTTTATTAAATAACGAAGCTGATTAATTCTTTTATAATTCATTTCAATAATGAATATATTTTGATGATATATTTAAACAGTTCATGGACGACACGATTTATAAATTCGCACTAATCCCAGTTATCGCACAAATGCTGTTATTGATTTCGTCTCATATTATCAAATTATGCATGTGTTATGCAAAATAATAAGATAATCACACGTATTAGAGATGGATTTTGTATCCAACATAATCACAAATAAGCTGGATTCTAGTGAAAACAATTTATAACAACAAACGCATTGTTATGTGAAGTTCAAATTCGCAAATTCTAATTTACATAATAATTTAGGAAATTCAAATTAAATGTATTTTAGGCATTTTTAGTGATATTAAGCTTAGTGTTCTTCAATTAAAAGACGACAATTGTTGCTAGAAAGGAATCTCTGCAGGCATCAATCGCCACCGCTATGCCGGCTTGGTGTGTAATTGGTTAGATTGTAGGACTAAAACCGTGACTCTTTAAATATAAATTATATGTACAAATGCAAGGCTAAAAAGTCGAGCTATTTTTCAAGCATCTTTCATATTTAAAAGCGCTTTATTATTCAATCAATTTAGTATCATTAGAAAGATAATTTTATAGGTTTTATATTGATAATAAAATTTATGAAAAAAAATATTCTCGTTATACATAACTATTTAAAAACAACTTAAAGAAGTTGAAGGTCACTTTAATGTGCCTTTCAAACTAATAGTCATAATTTATCTTTTGAAATAAACAATATTTTATTTATAGTCGTGAAAAAATCGACTACTTTATTGTGTTAATGTCATAAGGTGTGACGTAATGTGAGATAAATAACGCGCATATATTATAGGTTGCCTACGTACTAACTAAAGTTACATTTACGTCGTGTAACGGATAAGTTAGTGCATTGTTTTGGAATAAAACACGCCACTACACACTACATGTACACACAACGCTCAACTGAAATATGGGGAAACTTATTCCAACAGCGCTTCTATGAGTTAATAATTATGATGTACAATTTTTTTATCAATTGTTATTTTCTGATCTATATTTATGATCTATTCAAGAATAAGCATTCAAATAATATTTGTTAGTGAATAATAAATAAAATATTATCGGTATCATAAAAATTGAAACGGGATTATAATTATTTTGATGCGCTATGAAATATAAATTTTATTACGTTATGATTCTTTGGATGATCTGAAACTCCATTTAAAAGTTTATTTCTCTAGATTTCTTAACGTTTTATTTATGGCATCTGTAAATGGATTATAAATGTATTTTTTATTGATGTTTCAATTTTAGTGATTCTGAATATATATTTCTTTATTAAAAATAAGACAAACATTTATTATGAAAATCTTTTATTTTGATTTCATGCAGATCTACAATTATTTCTAATATAACATTGTAACATGAGTTCGTGTATTTTGCTAAACTTTAACATAAATTGCAACAGTGTAAAATATCTACAACAGATAGGTATTAAACCCGAATTAAAATTCTACTTATTGGTAACTTAATTTTATTTATTGCGAATCCAATTATTTGATATGGAAGTGAAAAATCTAAAGTTCATATATTTTAATAAAACTGTATACATTGCATAAGAACACTAATAAAAATATAAAATGTATATTTAATAATTTATTATTAATAATAATACCTAAGGTACTATCATTTATTTTGTTAGGAAAATTAACTTAAAAATAATTGAGCTAAGTATAAAATTATGTTAAATATATAAATTAGATTGAAGAGTTTTTCTTATAAAAAGCGTGATGTATGTAAGTTTAAATTAAAGGTACTAAGAAAATCAGTCCGAGTTTATAGAAAGTTTCTTGTTCCATCTGGCTCATTCAGAACTCTAGGAAAAGTTTTTTAAAATAAATATCTCCCGTCAGAAACAAATGTCGTGTAAATTAAGTCGAAATTAAATTGACACAACGTCGGCATATTATTTTGTAAATGTTACATTACAACGATGTATTTGACGATGTATTTATTATAAGAAGCATTTAATTAATGTTCCATTTGAGCAAAATTTTTCGAAAACAATCATCAATGATATAAAATAACTGAATTGGTAATGTCATACTAATGTATTAAATAAAAATAAATTAAGGCCACATTTATTGAAAATTAATAAATAATATAAACTTATTCGAGGCCCGTGTTTCATTATATTTTAAAACGTTTGGTCTAACAAGTAATCTTTCATACATATGTATTTATTATATATTGAAATAAAAATGTCTTTGTAAATTTAAATTAAATTTGTTTATTAAAGGGAAGTACCCTGATATTTAATATCATATAACTTCTAACGTACGAGTATTCCATATGGAATTATTTTACTACATTAATACTTATAAAAATATGTACAATGTTAACTAAAACTAATCTATAATTACCCATTTGCACTTCACTGATGCACACAATAATAAAGTTGTGATGTCCTTACTTTGAATTCCGTTTAATAAACACAAAGAAAACACGTTTGAATGTTTTGAGTTTAACTAATGCATAACACGTGTAAGTATTAGGTATACAAAATTACGTAATACTAGAAAACTATTCACCACATTACTTTTATTCAGTCGTATTATCACTTTTATTGCTGTCTAATGTCTGTCGGGCAACTTTGCCATTTTCGGATAAACGCCTTCGTCAAATATCCGCATTGTCAACTCCGTCGCCGACGTACCCTTCATCAGGACTCTCTGAGCATATCTCCGGTTCTTTTTTTGTATTTGTCACTTGCGGGTTAGGTTTTAAATTAATATCTACATTTTCATTAGGTAACCTTGGTTCTGTTGTTTGTGTATCTACACATCTAGTTTCAACATGATAGCATCGACCGACACTGGAGTCTGCTATGCCCATTGGCACCATAACTGCACAAGTACCTTTCGTATTTACCCAAGAATTGCATGGATCTACCATTGTACCCCCACAACACTGAGTGGCCACTGGTTCAGATTTGTACCCCTCGGGTGGGGAAGGAACAAAATTTGAGTCATTATAGAATAGCGTGCCATTGCCAACAAACGCTATTTGCTGTCTGTTTCGGGAATATGGGTAACCTTCAAGGGTATGTCTAACATTGGCCGTGTTAAACGGTTCCATCGTCGGGCATGTAGGTGAATTAAATTCGTTGTCTTTGGCAAATTTACATGATAATTTTTGTGCCTTTGAGCGATTGTGTGGTAATGTTTGATAATACGGCCCTACAGGACCAAAGTTTGCATGCATTGTGGTTCTACACGGAACTTTTGGAAGTCCATAATCATATGGGTATCCATCGCTGTCTAAAAAGCAGCCTGGGTTTAAGTGTACGTCTACTGAATGTTGATATAAAGTATTTAAGTTATTCGGCGACAAGTTTGAAACATTGTTTAAAGGTTGTTGTTGATCTTGCCAAGTTACTTGACGCGTGGGAGGTGCCGTAAACGTTGCTTCTTCTTGAAATGCTTCGGTGGTGTTGTTTGAATTGTATACAGCCATCAGATTGTTATCATTTGCAACGTTATTTGCTACAGATTCAGCATCATTTATTATATCAGGATTTCTATCTGAATACCCCTTTAAAGTACCGACTGGAAAGACGTCTGATGTGTTTTCAAAATCTCTCTTTCCTTGTACAGTATAATGGAGTACATGATGGGTCTGTGCATTTATAATTAAACTTCCATTAGACTTGGCCTGCAGCGTATCGAACGCATTAGAATTATCTCTTAAAGTCGGAATATTTCTGTTTCTTAACGCCACATCTTTGCCGCTTTCGGTCTTCTTCCGTGTTCTGGTATCTGCTTTGAATTTTAATAAAACAACAGCTACTATTAACAATACCAGTACAACTATTAAAAATACCCCGGTAATAATAATAATAATATGCTTTTGAGGAAACGTTACTACAATTATAACAGGTTCTTCCTTAACGATTATTCTTATTGTATAATTAGATTGTGTTTTTCCAGCTGGGTTTTCAGCAACACAAGAATATGTCCCATTGTCATCGTTATTAATATTTAATATGTACAGTTCACTCTTTTTGTTAGTAGTGCCTTCTTCTAAATAATATATGATTCTAAACCCTGGTGAAATTAGTGTATCATTTTGTACAACTTGACCTTGAAACCACCATGACACTTTAGCTTCAGGAATAGCTTTTACTTGACACTCTAATGTAATATTGCCACCTTCATTTGTTTCTAAATATACAGACGTCGGCGATAGTTGCGGTAAACAAGCTAATTCATTATTAGTAATGCTCGAAATCTTTCTGTCTTTCAACCGAACAGGCGTAGAGCAAATAGGTTCAATTGTGTGAGGTCTGTTAAAATTCAATAACCATTTGTGTAAACCATTCAAGTTACAGTCACAATTCCATTTGTTATTTTGTAGTTCAACGCCTCTCAAAGTATCCGGCAAAACGTTATTTCCTTGGATATTTGGTAATTTGTTTCCATCTAATCTCAGCCATTCAATATGGTTTAGTCCGGAAAATGCGTCACTTTCTATCAAATCTATTTTGCAATCGCTGAGCTCTAAGGTAGTGAGAAAGGACAAATGTTGAAAACAATTCGGTTTAATAGATGTGATTGGGTTATTATTTATGGAGAGCCTCATCAATGACGGGAAGTAAATGAAATTTGACGAAGGTATAACAGTTAAATAATTGTGAGACAAATCAAGCTCCACTAAGTTGGCTAAGCCTTTAAAAGCTTGATTATCAACCTTATGAATCTTGCATCGTGGCATGAAGATCTTTTGCAGATCCAGCAAGCCTAACTTGTGAAAGGTTTCTTTTTGTAATACTTGCACATCATTTCCGCTAAATTCAAGAACTTGAGTTTCGCTGTCTAGTACACTCGGTATGAGTTTCAGCTCTTTGTCAATACATTCCACATATCGCTTTCCATTTTTCCATTTACAAATGCATTGTGTAGGACACGGCGACACTGGGAGCAGCAGGTATGTACATAACAAGGCTAACAGCCTTACATTTATTGGATTGCGAATTTTCATATTCTTTTGAAGACATCCGAATATTTTCACATTGATTAAGCCGAGCAGATGACTGTATTATAGATCTGAAACAAAATAAAAAATAATATTAAGCTCATGTATGTATGTTTATTGAGTGTAAAATGAAATCAGTACACAGTAATTTCTTTTGTGGGTACAGAAAAAGTAATCTCATATTTTTACTGAAGCGTTCGTTGAATTTATTTTCATTCAAAACCAAATAAAATAAATTGCTCTGTTAATTCAGATTGCGTGTTTTTATTTTACATATATGTGTTGCTTTAATTGTACATTATTGATTAATAGTAGGTCAGCCTTCTGTTACATATTTATAAATGTATCAATTGTTTTTAAAGAAACAAAATTTATTACGTGAGTTGCGTATATTACGATAAATTATATTTTCTGACAATTACTCCAATTAGTAAATGAAACCAACGATACCTAATTACTACGAAAAATAATTAATGAGTGAGCGAAAATGTCGGCATAATTATAATAATTACAAGAAGTTTCTTTATACATTTTTTTAGTACCTACTTGCTCTGTTAAGAATAATATTATAGCACTCTATTGGCTATCTTTTTCTCAGTAATTCTTAGATTATATTTTTATTACGGTGAGCTATATTTTTATGTTCTTTATTGGTACTTGGGTGTAGATAAAATTTATTAGGTCAATTGCTGTGGCTTCTTGATTGAGTACAAATTGTGAAAACCTACGACGATCTTACAAATACACAATTTAGTACCTATATGTTGATGTGATCAGTTTGTCTGTTATTCGTTTATACCGAATAATATTATACATATATCTTTTTAACAATCATTAGCACTGTTCTAATAACACATACAACCAGTAATATAATATATGTGGGTATAGTTATATCTATATATAGGTATAAAATTCTAAGTAAAAGAAGAATACAGTTCTCAGATTTCCCACTTAGCAACGTTTGTATCTGTGCCCTCATTTCAGTCCCTTACTTACGTGTTTTTCCATGAGAATATCTTAATGTTGATTGTTATTTGTAACATCTAAATAACGTAGAATGTATGGAAAATAAGTTTACTTTTCAGAACTATTTTTTTGAACCAAATTTTATTGAAAAATCAACAAATGAACATCGATCTGAAAAAAGTCTGGGTCTATTTGGGACACCGGATATTATAATCTATGTTATTTTTGTGAATGTTATTAAAGGAAATTATTTAAAATTATTTTGCTTATAATTCCCGCTACATTACTATCCCATTGTAAACAAAATGCTAATTTTATTTACAAATCCAGTATTCATCTATGTCTTAGGTTACTTACAGAAGTTTAAGACGCACTTTAGAAGGCTTCAAGGAAGATCGACTCATGCTACAGTAGTTAGTAGAGACGTCTCAGGAGTAAGTTGAAGATTAATGACAAATTGTATCAGAGCGTACTTGAACAAATGAACTTAGGGTAATGGAATGAATGATTAATTAACATCAACGACAAAATTTACTATGCGAATTATACTGAATAAATAAAAGAAAATAATGTTTAAAATTTCATAAATTAGTGATCTTGGGGAGTAATTTAATATTTTTTACTAAAATCTTCTAAAGTAAGTATACACATGAAATTTTAGAAAACATGTGAACATGATTTAACTAATCTCCCCAAAGTTTTAAAACGTCCGATTAAATTACTCAAACTAAACGAGATAGTAAGCCGTATAAAATAGTAAATCTATTAAATAATATAAATTCCAATTAATAAAATAACAATTTATTGGTATTTTTCTTTTACTGATATGCTTAAAGTTATATTTTTTTGATTGAATATTGATTTTGCTCGTTATAATGAAATAAGTTGTTGGCAACATTATCGAATGGCTAACAACTTTAAATCAATCTCCTTACTAGTTGTGTTAAGTTTGTAACAAATTTCTTGAGCACAAACTTATTCTACAGCTACACTTCAGAGAATAATGATACTTGGGAATACATTGAGATCGGTTAATGTATTCAGAGAGAGCCTCGGTCGACACAACTAGTCGTCTTGAGTTATTGGTTATTCAGAGACGGATCCCTAAATGCGATTCACTCAGCATTTCATCTTATATCGGAACCCATATCTCTTAAATAATGCAGTAGATGACAACGACCTTTGCAGATTAAAATAATATAATTCATTCTTAGGTATGCTCTGTATGTAGTAACTATATTTTTTTAAGGAAAATATATACATTTAAAATTAAATAAACACAGTTCAATTTAAAAGACTTTATGTTGCTCACTGTTGCGTATAAGTATATTAATCGTTTTATTTTGTAAGCAATTTGTATGCCTTATAGAAGAAAATTATGAAAACATTAAAACTGCTTTTAGAATTTATCTAAAACATAAAATATTTAGAAGTAAATTGTTACCCAATATAAATTAGTTAGATCGCCCTAAAGGCATTATGCGAATGAAATGTTTCGGTCAATTGAATGAGTCCTTATAGATTATGTTAGAAATAAATCATTTAATCGGTTTTATTAGCATCAGGTGGGCGCCGTAATTGCCTGTTTCATAAATATGTGTAACACATTATTCGAATAATCTTTTATTTATAGATTAATTGATTCTGGTTTTGACTTTAAATCACAACAATTGAACAAGAGATTCTTAATTTTGCCTGTAATTTTGAATCAATTTCAATAACAACAAAATATTACCGATAAAAGACAATTTTTTGTGTATCTTTATAACAGATTTATTGTATTACATCTGTAATACTTCTATATATATTATGCTACCAAATACAATATAATTAAAATGATATTGTGAAATAATGACTACAATTTTCAAATATTCGTAATAAATTACAAAGGAAAAGTCATGTAACATTTTGAGAACCTTATTTTTTATTCAAACCTTTTTCTAATATAGCAATTTAGATACGAAAAAGGACTTGAATTGGAAAAAAGCCAAACATTTCTTAGGTATAGAAAGAAACCCACTAGAGAAAGAAATATTGTACTTAACGATTTTGTGAATTCATTGATTATTTTTGTAAGCTATATATTATTGTTTTTATTATTTTAATAATAAATTAAAAACAACAACTTCTATGATGTAGTAATTAGCTCGTTTGTCTGATACTCGAGAGGTTTCGGGTTCTATTCTCGATCGTATAATTTTCTTTAAGTTTTTATATTATTTTAAAAAAAAAGGAGATATTTGAGATTATTCATGAACATGACTAAAAAGAATTTATGTGGCTCACCAACACGTCGAAATAATTACTCAAATTAAATTGAAATGACGCATAAATTTTCTCTAGTGCATAATACCCAAAACAGAGCTATAAAATGCAATGTACAGTTACAGTCATGTACTGCATTAGAACTTTTCTATGTTCCCAAATTTGTTGCTATTTGGTAGAAAATCTATGGAACTATAAAGTCTGGTTAGACTTTAAACTCTTTATCTCTTAAAAATGATTTATGAGCAATATGAATATGACATTTTAATAAGATTTATGATAAAGACAACATAAAATATATTACAATTTATTTCACTCTGGCACAATGTCTAGTGTCAAAATGCGAAACATGCACGAGTTAGATTAGATGAGTTAGATTTACGTCCCGTGGTTCGCGGTCTTTTGACTGTAGTTATAATGGTTTAAGGGCGATTGTTGAAGTTGCTGGTCTTCCATCTTGTCGGTGTGAACCAATACCAGCATAATGTTACCTTTTTTTTACCCTTGCTTTTAATACTTCTGGCGAGGGACCGTCTTTCATCGCTTGGCGGTGGTAATAGATTATTAGCGGAATCAGAGCTGTAGACCTGAGGCTAAGCTGTTGTACATATTTGACTGGAATCCGAGTTATTTCTTGATGGAGTGAGGATTGTTTTTGTTGTAAGGGGACGGACCAAGCGTCCGTGAGGTTGCGGATGAATGTTGAAGTGTACTTGTGACTCAACCATTTGACGTTAGGAGGATCGTGAGGGTTGTAGTCAATATGCCAGCAAGCGGAAGCTGAAGAGATTTTTCTATCTTGCGCCGAAGAAAATATTCACTGAAAATCAGGAATGAAAATCGAATCGCCATAACGAATACTACAAAATTTATACGTCGAAAAAATCGAATAAACTTTTCAGTGAGAATCGAGAAATTTGAAAATCGAATTTGCTGTGTGTGAACAGCCATAACGAATCTTACAAAAATGTATATGTGAAGAAAATGTAATGTCATCTTATCTTTAAACTTAAGAGAATATCAAAACAAATGAAACAAAGCAAAATTAAATAAGTAGACCTATGACCTGGAGTTTTTATTGTAGACATGTACTGAACCGACATCACGTCAGGTTGCCGCCGGAGGCAATTAGTAATGCTCGCTTAAAATTTATATGCTACTGTGTATATAGGATGTTTGGAATACTACCTCAAGGCCACATTGCCCATTATCTTCACGTATTTACAGAGTAGACCCTTATTTGTACTTCATATAGCGACATAGTACATGCTCGTGTTTACATACGCGTTCATCTAATGTGGTTTTCAAATACCTCGACGATAACTTATTAACTAACAATTTCACAACAAGGAAATTTGTAATATTTATGCGAGTTAAAAGTTATATATTACCTACATATACCTACATTAATTAAAAATATATATGTTGAACATTGTTCGCAAATATGATTAAACTAATTTGCCTGCTAAGCTTTCGAAATGCCTTAAATTAATCAAAGTAAATGTGCTAGTAAGCTACATAGTCATTTAACTTTATTACATTATTAGAAATTTGATTTGAACCATTGTAGTTGTCAAATTATAAAACAAACAAAAGAAGACAATGAGAATAGCGCCTAATATCCGGAGAGGATCCGCATTGCGTAGTATTTCAGTTTAGACACTTGACTTTCAGAATTAAGTTATTCTCGCACTACAAGTATGAAAGGCAACAATCAAATCAGACGGCTAGTACAAGCACAGAAGTTATAAATATTTATAAGCAAAATATGCGCAATGAATACATGCATATTTAATAAACGCTATTACTTCAAATTTTGTTCCATACATATAAAAAGCTTGCATCCCAAAATCCTTTGAGGTAATTCCCGGTGCGAGTTCTTATAATGGATTACTCGGCCTCAGCCTCCTGAGGACGTCGCCAACAATCACTCTTTCTATGTTTACTAAGACGTGGGAAGTTCTTTTAATAATATTCTAAGTGCGGCGAATATAGCTTTTTTTCATTCGAAATGCCTTTACCAGGTACAGAGACCACTTTAGTAGTATTAAATTCAAGTGATGTCTGAATTTATTCGCGAACATGATTTATCTAAAATACTTAATGCATTTTATTATCACGTTTATGTTGATTAATTTAATCTGACTTAACTTTTAGTCTCACTGTGACCACAATTACAGATATGAAATAAATAGACAGATTGTAAATAAAATTATAAATTTGTATAAATTAATTTGAATATCCATTAGAGTTATCATTACTATTATTGGCCTTCCATAACTAGTATTTTAATTTAACTAAAATGTTTCTGATCACACTTCGGCGGGGGATCAACAAAAGCGTATACAAATTGTCAACAAAACTCGTAATCCTCTCTAGCTGAACGTGGCTTAGCTCTGCATTCTGCAATTGCGAATACGCTACATTATTGATATTCTGAATAAACTTCTCGAAAATTATCAAGCCGACGTTTATAAACTGTTTTTTTTTTTTATTATTACGACATTAAGCTCGCCTATGTGCAATTTTTTATGCAATAAAGAATTTATTATTATTAAGTTACATCTACAATAAGAATCTAATAATAACAATAAAGGATTTCACGCCGTCTCTTTCTTGTATTATTAAAAAGAAAAGAAATAGTTGCTTCCATGAGAAAAGAAAATGTAATGGAAGAGAGGTCGGCTATTGTCTGTAGGCATATTATGGTACAGCATCGGCACAAAGAATAGAATATTCGAATGAAACTCAAGATAGTATTGAGACAAAGGGTGATTCCCCAATGGACGGTCCAAAACCAGACATTTTATAATAAATTACTTAAAATGATTCTTCTCTAACTTTGTATAGAACCCAAAATAATCTGAATTATTGGGAGTGTCATATTTCAACATTTATTTTGTATAAAGAGATCCAGTTGATAATGAAAAATATTTCAATATTGCTAGTAATTTTATTATATGGGTCAGTTACCATATTATTACCATCAGGGCTAGTTGAAGGTTTATTTTATCAAACCATTGCACATTGATTAAGTGCAAATTTAAGAGTAAAAAATTATTACTGCACGATTCATATGATATTTTGTCATTTTCGTAGTCACTACGACGCGACGTTAGTTCGAGTTGTGCCGACGCATAACAATGACGATGAGGCATATTTTCATTTTTGCTTTGAAATTCTGAATGCATAATCCATTGTATTTTTCATTATTAGTTTTCGCTATAAACTCTTATAAAAAGTTATTTGTAAATACAAACTCTATGAACAACTTTCTATTCTATATTACGTCATAGTTAAATTAATTGGAATGATTTTTTCTTGTATTCTTAATTGAAATAACTTATTTTATACCGAGGATATTAAAATCGTTTGAACTTTTAGTAATTTCATTTCAGATAATCCAAGGATTAAAGTGAATAATATATTCTAACATTTAAGTAATCTTTCCCTCTGACAGAAACAGAAAATGTTATTATACAACACGAAAAGATAATTAAACTTTGGAAGAGACAAAGTTCTTTGAATAAGTCGTAAATAATTTTTGATAACATCAATTTGGTGTTCAATATCATCCCCCAATACTGTACAAATATTATTTGATTTATTTTATTCCAATTTGCAAACGTTAAAAGTAAACAAATATATATTTTTTGCTCTCTATAATTTTATGTCAAGCATAAATAATACATAATTATAAAAGAAATGCGAGATATTTTCTTCACAATTTTATAACGCTCCATCGACGAACAAAATGTACATCAATCTTATACCATAAGTTTGAGATTCATTTCGGTCAATCTTAGGGTCAGTGAGCGTTTAGGGAGAATATTTTATATGAAAATATTGTGTCAGTAATTTAAAAGTCACAAGGTTACAAAAACATTGACATTAACGATTGAATAAAAAGACGATATAAATTTACATTGCCGTATTAAGTATTAACAAGAAACCTCATGAATTATGAAAATTTTGATTGGAGTATAGACCGCAGTGCGCTTCACTGATTTTTTCGAATAACGAAGGCATAAAATAAAAGAAGAAGAAACTGACCGACCCAAATTAAATAAAACCTCAGAAGTCCCCAAGGAATGGAAACAAAAAGAAAAGTTACGCTCTGGAATAAATGTAAGTTGGAAATCAAACCCTGTTTTCCGATTGATCGACAGAATTCACGCACCTCCGCAAACAACATTAAATGAATAAGTATTATGTTAGTATATTTATTATTATTGTATTCCCTTAATCTTTTTGGATATTATAACATTACCTAACTACAAATTGTAGCATTTATGTATGTTTAACATATATTATTAGTATATTTACGTAAAAGAAATAAATCGTATATTTTATTAGAGACATCTCATATAGGATACTGAAAGATTATCTTTATTTTCAAAAGTTTAAATGGTAAATAATTTTTACTTTCCTCATTTCTTTTAGGATTGGAACAATGCCAATGTTCAACAAAAATAACAAAACCATAATGCTACATACATGCTCCCATTGGAGGTTCTTGGTCTACAAATGCGGCATTATGTTTATTGTTTAACAAATGGACTGCCCCATATTCTTCGGACACAGTTTTTTAAGATCTCTCAAATTTAACTCCAAACTTTTCCTTATCAAAAAAATTTGTTTTATTCAATAAAAGCATCGTAACTAATCCCTAATATTCTTATTAAAATTATAAATCTTGATCTAACGCAACGCCTACAACAATTTTAAGGCACTCGTAGATTGCAAAAACTTTTTCCGATAGATCACGGTTGATTTTAATAACGGAAATTGCTATTCTCCTCCTATAGGAACATACTAACTTTATTTGAACGAATCTTTATATCGCTACCCAGATGAGTGTTTTTGGATATATCCACAAAAATATTATTTATTTCAACATTTTATATAAAAGCTTTTGCAAATAAACTAACTCTATTTGAACTCTAATAAGATTTATATGAATTAGTATTTTTTATATGTCAAAGAAACTTTTATGTGTGAATGTGTTTATTACTTATTATTTATAACTACCCAATTATTCAAACTAACCAATAAAATAAGATTATGTTGAGGAAAGAAAAGTTGAAGAAATTGGCACATAGCTCTAAGTGCTTAAAAGAAGCATCATCGCAAAAAAAATATAGATTATTTGTTGCCAAAAACCTATTTCGTAATATTTAGTAAGACTTATATATTCTTTATATAAGCACGTTTATTGTAGAATATTGTAAACAGTATAAGAAAAGGAATAAAAACATTTCAATCCTAGTTTAACTGTCATAGAGACCGCTACATAAATCAGCAGAGAAACACGATGTATCTAACCAAACCGAAATGTCGAACAATTAATATTGGTCACAGCATACGTATAGTATATGACTACCAATATATGTATAAATGAAATTGACCATCTACGTGTACTAATGTATACATAAAATAAAACTAACATCAACAACCAGGCCTGATATGTACTTAGATTAATTAATGAAATATGAACTAAATAGCAAACTTTGTTCTTTATCCAAACTTAATGTTTTTAGAGAAGCTCAGAGTTAGGTATGTCATGATTCTGAATGTCATTTAATTAACATTTTCTGTTTAAATTTTAGCTGTGTGAGTCCGATAATTGGATAATTGTATGGAACGCTATGTAGGACGACAGTTTTACGTGATTGACAAATTTCCAATCACAAAACTGAATGCAAAGCAATTAAAAATCGCATTTTAATGTAATAAGACATCGGTCACAGTTTTAATCCATTTTAACCTTTTCGAATGCCAATCAAATATTTGTAATCCATATGTTACACATCCGTATTTCCAGTAACTTATAGCACTCTCGAAGTTTAGCATTAAGTAAACTTGTGTGTGTTAATTTGATATTGAACCAAATCTAGGTGGAGGAGAGGTTCTAATTTATTTACGGTTGAGACACAGGTGAGTATGTCATTTCAACAAAGGAAAACTTAACAATGCTTCTAGAACATTCTGCTATTGTATTAGCCTAAGTATTATGCTTACGGCACTGTTATCTATTTGGGACGGCTAGAGTTAAATATTTATAATTTTGTATGGCGAATTTGCCAGATGACTATATTTATTGTAGAAAAATAGACATTTTTCACAGAAATGAATAAATTCTTTTAGGCAACGTTAAACGCAAAATTAATAATCTTGGCGTAATAAAGGCCACAATTTAATAATATTTCTGTCAAACTTTTTATAAAGATATTATATTAAAATGACGCGTGGGTAATCTTATTTAAAGCGAAATATTTTGATTTAAGAGTATTTTAACACTTTAAACGGTTTAACACTTAAGGTTTTAGATGAAAGTATTGAGTAATGACTGTCAAAGTTGAAACAGAGCTCATTAATCACCCATAGTCAATCCGTACAGTAAATACACAGTCATTGTTAATTATTTAACGAGGCTCTTTCATCTATTTCTGAATATAAAGCAGGTCGCCCTTATTTAAATTATTTATGTTTCATATTATCAATGAGAAGTGATTCCTACCTTCATACTTTTTGGTAGCAGTTGAATCAGCTCATTGGACTAAAAAATACTATAATTGGTTGTTTCAGGCGTTACTTTGCGGAAATCCTTACTAAAGGAAACTATTCAAAATTATTTTGCTTATAACTCCCGCTACAACATTCAATAGCTTGTCTCGACGCGTTTCGCCACTTTACGTGGCATCATCAGGATACATGAAGTGGCGAAACGCGTCGAGACAAGTTATTGAATGTTGTAGCGGAAATTATAAGCAAAATAATTTTAAATAATTTCCTCTAAAAAATACTAATTAAGATCCGTGTACCTAATAACATAAAAATAATCAAATATTTAGAGCTCCAATAGCTCATTAATTAAAAGTAGATTAACAAGAGTAAACGACCCACATCGTATAAAGTTGACAAAAATGTATTATCAGGGAGACGTGAAAAACGGGGAGTAATTTAACTGAACTGGCCGAGGGTTAGAATTTTTCCCACGGGCTGACTGATTGGGTCGCCTCACATCCGGATGAAGTACACATTTTAATTATATCCCTAAACAAAACAACTTGGCATTTCCAAAAATGCTTTAATCAAATTTGGTGTCAGCGCTTGTGTAACCGAATGGAGGTTTTAAATGAGTTTCGGTCGTCCATATAATTGTTATCTACTAACGATTTCAAATTCAATGCAAATTTCCAATCACATACATGAATACGTATTTATGCGTGCCCACGCTTTTATTCCTTTTCATATGTTGATGACATAAATGTAATTCACGATATAATTGATATGAATCACAAAAAAAAACTAAAATAAAAATCAGTTGTATTCATATTTTTTATATACCTACTTTTAAATACTTAAGTGTATAATGGCAGACTGGGCTAATAACCATTATTAATCTGCCACGCTTGCTAATTCCTTATTAATTATATATTAGCCGAGTTTACAACGACTTTCAAACGTAACGCCAGTCAGGACACTTAATCGTATTTCAGGATTAATTTGAAAGTCACCAAAGGGATTGGCATAGCTTATGGACCTCACTCTAATTTGACATCTGCTGAAGTGCTAGACAGCACATGCTGGACTTATACCTACATATATAAAATCTAAAAAGATGCAAGGATACTATTATTCTACTGAAGTTTATCTAAAAGGAAGTGAGAGCATTCTAAAAGAAGCAAACAGGAGATTATTAACTAAACTCATATAAGTTTTTGCTGTGACCATGATGGCTCAAAAGTTATTAAAAATAAAATGCAATAGTATACCACATAAAGTGGTGTACATTGACGCACAATTCATTGTGATATACATATGTATTTAAACAAAAGACGGCAATGAATAGATTCCTTCCTTGAAACTGTATCATGATTATTGTAGTAGTTCGGTCACTGGAATAGATAATAAATCTATTCTAAGCTTGCTCCATATGTATTGATATTGTACGCACGGAATAGACTAACCACAATTCCAATACTGAGTCGATTTCATTAAATTTACAAGATAGATAGCTCGCCTAAAAATAATTTAATCTAAAATTAATATAGTCTAAGAAAGTTATAAATATATTACGGGTTTAACGTGGCAGGATATTGGATTTTATAGTAAAATAATTACAATATTTAGTTAGACGTCAAACTCCATAAAAAAGCAAAAAATCTCTGAAAACTCCTCTTTTCTCGGGATTTGTCTAACATTGAATATCTTGATTTTACCGGCTATTTTTGTTAACACTAGTTTTTTAGGAGGGCGCTTCACCTTTGTTTCATATTCGTTTATCTATAAATATTCATAAAATTAATTCAATCACAATTCCCACATAATACATATATTTAAAAATATCTATAATCTCTTCCAAATTCGAAATCTTAGAGTAGGTATCATAATATGCATCCATTCTAAACTTTGTCTGCATTTGTTCAACTGCTACTATTTGCCGTCCTCTATCTTGCAGTGTCATAAAAATTCTCCTTACATTTCAGCGGAAATTTACATACTTTTGTTATGCATTGGCATGATTGTAATACCTAGCTTTCAAATTGTAGATTTTCTCTTTATACAATCACTTTTCATTGTTACTTTTAATAAATAAATAAATTTAAATACGATGATTCTAATACTTTGTGTGGAGGCATTTGTCTCCACAAATAAATAAATGCTTCGTTATGCCGGCTTTATATGAGTGTGCACCGTATTAAAGCTGATCCCAAAATGTTAATAGTGATGCTATTTATTCAAAGAGAAAAGCTGGGATATATAGTAGAAGACGTCATATAGTTCGATGCGCAGCGTGAGCATATTGGAAATAATATTATTGTCGTAAAATACAATAACATTATCAAGCAATAGGAAAGAAACCTTGTTAATAAAGAGTTGTATTGTATTGTTGGGCATGTTATTTCACAATTCAATGCTTTGAGATCTTTTGTTATGAATATAACATTGTAAATATACAGATAGGAATATTATAAGGATTTTCAGAGTAAAAATAAAATTAATATATGAGAGTATTAGTATATATGTATATTATTTCTATATATATATGTATATACATAGGACATAATAGTGTTTTCTTTTTATTGTTAAGTTTTAAAATATTTCTAAACATTTATTGTTATTATTTATATTTGTGATTGTATTGTATGAAATTGACTTCTTCTTGCGTGGTGTATAGGAGTAAACTGTTAAGCTATGTAAATGATGTTTAAACAAAATAAATAAATAAATAAATTAGGGAGCTGAGGTAATAAGCTTATTATGCACTTTTGTGGTAGAAAATGCAGCAAATTGTAACAATCTACAATAGGTTAAACGCAGCAGAAAATTATGCAGTGTAGAAAATCGCCGCTGTAAATTTATCTTTGAAGGTTTATTATTCTGTGTTTTGTCAGAAAGTAACACATAAAACAGGCGACGTCTTTTAAACAGAAGCTGCTCTAGTTGAACAGAAATAAAGATTATCTATATGAATGTAAACCTCCACACTTCGGATTTAAGTCTGTGTTGGGATTACAGCGGGAGCTCAGCCAGTCAGTGAAATTCCCTGTTTTACCTGAGAAAATGTTTTCTTCATGCGGTTATACTTGAACACTAACAAAAAGCGGAGTGCTCTGAGGCGTTGCGAAATGGAATTGTTATTTTGAGAACAAATATTATTCACAGAAATGAATTTTCACAAAACATTTCATTTAAAAGGAATTTATATTTGTATTTGATGAACCTTTACAATCAACGTATATTAAACAACTTTCAATCTATATAATACCAAGATATTCTAAGCTCAAATATCCATCGTATCGTCAAGTAATTATATATGGGAATTTCGGATTCCATTTATATCGTATCTCCAATCAACAAAGTTATTTAGACAACTACCAGCAAAAAAATATAATAATAATAGTTTTAAATTTACAATATTTTACATGATTTCTTAATTGTGTGTCACTTAAGAAAAATCCATTATAATTTATACCGTAAACGTAACTGGTTAGACATTGAGTTTCAGTGTCCTTTGTCACCTTTGAGGTCAATCCATTAGTGAACGTAATAATTATATATAGCTATTATTATACGACTATGATTTATTAATGTTTAGTTTTTTAAATAAATTTAGAATTTGGATGTTTTTTACTAAAACTGGACGTCGATATAAGCTAATAAGTAGTCGGATATAACAAAAGGAGTTTGTTAATATGAACGGTATATGATACATTTTTCATCCATATGGACCGCATGAATTTTAACACAGTATGTCACTTAGCAGAATTTTTAGCAGATAATATAGTAAACGCGAAAATATCGCGTATGACGTCACTTATACAGTTAATAATAGAATAAATAAAAAAATATAATAAAAGTAGGACGTGAAATACTTACTTTTTAGCACCTAACATTTACACAAGACATTGAAGACAGGTTAAAACATGTTGTAGGTACAAGGATATCTTTTTAGGACGACTTACAATTTAATGTATCGAGGTAAATCTTCACTACCCATTTCAGAATTATGAGGGTATATGTTTTTGTTTTCTACTACTTTTTTTTACCTTCACCCAATTTTCTGGCGTAACATTTTCACGTCGTATTTCAATAATTCCGACATTTTAGTTCCAGTGGATGGGTACGTTGAATTTTATTTTCTTTTACATATGTTTGTTCATATTACGTTTCAACGTTGACAGAATATGTAGGGACTTGACAACGAAGAAAATAAATATTTCTGAGTAACCGGGGTACATAAAATACAATGATTTCAATATTCATTTTGTTAATAAAAATTGTGAATGCCTGTCAAATTTACTGGAAAATTACACAAAAGTAGAAAGCAATGTTTTTTCTTTCTATAGAAGCGAGTATTATTATTATATGCTAACGATGTATCAGATTTGCTACACACTATGTAGAGGTCAGACAATATACTATATAAAAAAAGTTCCAATACTATAAAATTATATTTAAACAATAGTTTGTACAGGGACCAGGGACTTCGTCGTGATCACGAACTAGAAAGCTCACCATGTATTCAGTTAAAAATGATTAATATAAATATGATAGTAATTCATATTTTATTACTTATTTAATCATATAATAACTAATTTGCTTTTAAGCATCATTATACGCTTTGAATCATAATTTATATGTAAACCAATATTGATTTGATTGACGCGATTTGATACAAAATATTAATTAAAAAACATATTGCTTATAAACAATGGAAAATATTAATATAATAAACGTCTTTAATGTATTATGATCAAACCTTTTCCATATTAATAACTCTGTATCTCTATAACGTCGAACATAATACGCAGACCATTTTTTTTCACGTAAACAAAGTCCCTCGAAACAAATAATTCTAAAATACAATGTGTGTTATTTTATGGAAAAATATGATTAATTTCGTTTGTTTCAAATAAATAATGAAAGATATAATTATTGAAAACAATCCGCGAAACGCATTTCAATTAAAGATTTTATATTTCAATTTTTATTTATTGTTTTGTTTTAAATTATATTTTTCCATTGTTCTCTTATCCTCAGAAATATATGTTCGTATAATTACCATCGCGGTGCTACTAAACGCAATCCTTCATATTTCTATCAATAATACAGTATCCCCCTTATACCATGGTTCTCTTATAACGCATTTTCATATTACGCGATTTCATATCCCTCGTATAACACGTGTTTCCCCCATATAAAACTAGGATTAACCACGTTATATTTATTGTGAAATTTATAATGATTCGTACAGTTCATAATCAATTTTGCGTGCGATTGCATACTGTGCCAATTGTGTTAAACGAGAAAAAGAAAAGTTAAACATGAATCAATTGAATCAGTGAAAAAACGCGTTTTCGTAATAACGCGGAACGAATCTACCGTGTTATAAGGGGGATTACTATATTGAAGAATAATATTGATTTGAATTCCATATAAATATTCGTAATAGACTTTAAATGATACATATGTATCTGCTAATATGATAGTCGAATACCTCTTTTGAACTGTTTGAGAAGGTCTTAACCCGAATAAACCTAGTATCTAAATGCTTACGGTCCAACTATTTTACCAATTCAGTTAGTTGTGAGCAAAGACGGCCCCTTTTGTAAGATTTACGCGTGAGATAATCATTAGGGGCTGGGTAAATGACCGCAGCTTGCTTACTAATAAAGGGAATACAATATTTAGATATTTTGAAATGTACCGAAGTTTCTAATGAATCCAAATAATATGGATAGATATTTCATTTTTGTAACTAGAATTGGGGCTAAAGTTGAGATAGTAAGCGCTATTTTTATATTTTTTTTAAGATGCTCTCTTGTTGAAATCATGTACGTCGTCGTCCAGTGTCTACTTCTCTTCGAGATGTTGTGTAATTTTTACGTACTTCCATATCAAATTATAACTTCATATAAAACATATCACATTCTGGTTTAATGCGTGAATTTTTTTGGTTCAGTCATCAATTTACAATCAATCATTTTGTTGAAAGAAATGAGATAAATTTTATAAATTGTTTGCTAACCCATTCATGTCTCCCAAAATACATTTTTGGAAATCTAATTAATGCTTGGTACACATATGTTTTTAAACAAGTAATTTATTCGTAGCGTATGAAGTTGTCAATTTGACGTAGTTGTGTGTGTGCAGATTTTTAAAATAATTTATTGTAAATGATGTATGAACTGTGGCTACTGCTGTCGCCATTGTTAAAATATCTAAACAAGGTATTGCTCCGTCATAGATGCCGAGCGACTTAATAGTACTGGTGGAAATTTTCGGGAAATTTGAACACAAGGATCCTCTATTGTGAGCCCACGCCTATATACCCACTGTCGAAGCATTCTATAGTTATGGTTCATTTCATATTTCATTTCCATTGTTGATATAATCAATGTAAAATTGTAACAAATTTTCTCTTTATATAATGAGAAAATAATTAATTTGAAAAGTATTAATTGAATAAATAATCAGAATACAACTACTACTTAATGTAGTAATCGATTTCAAAAGAGATTCTAAGTGCTTACATAAATTCAGTTGTTAAACCTATTTAATTGCGTAGATTAATACTGAATTTAGTGTCTACGAATTCACACGCGTAAGGGCGTATTCAGATTAAAATAAGACATCAAAAGACACGATATTCCTTCCACGTCAATGCAAATATGCCTTTAGAGTAAAGTTGAACTTTACCTAGAGTAAGCAAAGAAGCGCGTGTTAATTTAAAAAAAACATAAGTACGAAAGGATTTTAATACATTATAAATAACATTGTTGTTCTAGATAACTGAAGTTAATTTATAACAAAATATTTTCTTTGTTGTAATAGAAAATATTATGATTGAAATAAGTGGTAAATATTAAAGAAATGCACTCACACGTTATGTGCCTTAACGACGTTTCTATCACGCCTTGCTTCACTCGTTTCGTTTGTCGCCCGATTTAATTAGCATTAAATTTATGATCAAGTCTTCAGAAAGTCACTGAACCGATATTAATGATAATTCTCAGTTATAATTGCAAAACTTTGTATTTAATAATTACTTACAATAGTAAATATTTGTATAACACAAAACCAAAGGAGATTTGCTTTTTTACGACGAAGCTTACAAAAGGCTCGTTCATATAGAAGCTGCAGCGATAAAATAATTTTGTTAGCATTTTCCCTTACATGAGCGCTATGTAAGGTAGTTTTTGTCCACGCCGCATTCCACCACTCACCCTCGCTTTTCCCCTCCAGTATTTGTCTACGCTTGACGTTGCTTCCTTCGTTTTTCATCCCCTTTCTTTGCTGAGTGAGCTCACTGATTTCCTAAGCTCACTTTTTTAATATTTACGCATAGTCTTAACCGAAAAAACGGTGATTGTCTATTTGATCTTATTTTACAACATAATCCTAATAAGGAATATAAAAATGTCTTTTAAATAAAATATTAACAACAAGAATAATATTGTTTAGTTATAAATGTCAAAAGAATTATTATGTTTTGTATTTAGATGCCACGAAAAGAAGGGGGTTCTTTACTAGTTTATTTCCCGTGTACTTAAATATGCCATTACGTTGTTATTAATATAGGTCAAAAATCAACTTACATTTTTATAACCGTAATTAATCCAGTCAATCAAAAACACGTCACCGCCAAACTTTGTTTCACACGAATTTCACTGTCACTAGCACAACTTTTTAAAAACTTACACTCACAAGTATATAATATACATCATAATAGGTTGATGTAAATATGCTGAGGAGTGCAATCAATTCATTAGTGTACGATGTTGAGCCGTCTGCTGAGACGAGCACATGGGGGTAACGAACCGCAGGTTCTCGTAGTGCGCTGCGACGAAGGTACGGCGCGGCGGGCAACGAGTGAGGCAGACGACTGAGCGGAAGGGTGCGGCGCAGTACGAGGGGTGGCTCAGGCGCCGCGCAGGCGGCCGGAGTTCTCCACTCATATTGCTCACCCTCTTTCCACTTTTCTCTCCCCGACTCGGTATCGAGAGCGATTTTATTTTTCTGTTTTCGAATCCACCACTTATCTTTGCTGATACGAAAAGTATTGTTGTTTTGTAGATATAATCTTGTTTGAAGAGAAGGCAATTAAAAGTACCATTGGCCATCCTCATTCGCTGTGTAGAACTAAAACGCGATGCTGAGTTTAAAGCAACAATTTGCCAATTCAGGTTTCACATTCTGTTCATACTACGTTTTGATACGTTTGAACTTTAATCTCTATTTTTACTAATACCGAGCAGAATAACAAAACATCATGTGGTTTTATTTTTATATATAACATTATTTTATTTAAAACATTATTAAAATATTCTTTGTAGAGGTATTCAAAGGAGTTTTTGTTCGCAAATACATTATCATTCGACCTTCCATTTTGATAGATTTATCTAAATTTCATGAGGACCTGCGCTGCCTCTGAGGAAACATAAATGACAGAAAGTACATCAACAGGTATATAATATTCATGAGCACACAGGTAATATGCTAAGTGGTCAGTAATGCGTTAAGGGCTTTCATCTCAACTAGTTTGCTAGTAAACATGACAAAGGTAATTATTAATAAACACACGTTCTCTAATATTTACATTTCCGCGAATAGTTCAAGTGTTTACATTCGTACATTGCCTCTTAATTATAAACAATGCAAACACCCAGGGTTAATATCAAATATTGTTTATTTGAAACCAATTATTTTCGCCATGCCATTATTAATTTAGCGTTAATGGTTGCGACAGTGATTAGTTAAATAATGATTATTAATATTATCTTCATCCGATAATATGTTATATAAGATAGTTATTTTGTATATTTTTAAAAATCTTTTTTAGCATTTATTGTAAGTTTAATGTTGGAATTACTAAAGTCGTGAAAAGTAAAACTTGTTCCTGTAAAATGTTAGTAAAATTATACTTTTAAATTCATTCAGCTTGAATTTTCATGTCAGTATGTAATTATGCCAAAATTTTTGAATAAATATGCGGGTTTTCCAGCCTAATTTTGACTATCATCCCATTTTAATCAACGATATAATTATGAGTCATTTAAGCGTGATTTAGTTGTAATAAGTCTACTATCCACGGAAGTTTTCACAGAATTTCATACACACATTTCAGCGCACACGCAAGCTAATGTCACGCTTTGTATGCCTTTATGGGACCTGACCCTTGTTATATAACATTATTATAACATCTTAAAAATGTTTGGAGTCCATTGACTTGGAAGGCTGTATCGGGCCTCTTAAACTCCTGATTTCATATTAGTAGGTACATTAGATGTCATTAATTTTGAGCATTGTTTTTATTTAGATAATATTTTTTAATTTTAATATTAATTTTCAGTTGTTTTATCTTTGTGATTTAGTATTAATAAGTTATGTATTACGTAAGGTTTAGTTAGTTTATTTTTAGTGAAGAGTTACTGTGATGCCGACTTTTCATATCGACATATCATAAACGATCCAAATGATTACTACGAGTATAACCAGAGGAAACATTAAACTCCTTGAAAATTATCAAACTAAAAATATACGCTTGATAAACTAATAAAGGTACTAAATGTTGTGTTTCGTAGACAGGGGTATCTATTGATCCAACATGTCTAGTTTAGTAACGATGACTACGTACACAAAGACCGTATTTTTTTCTCTCATAATGTTGTGAGGGTATCAGTGTGATATTTTACTTCACCAATTAGGTTAAATAACATCGCATTACACGCATGTAACAAACGCACTTTATTAGAGTAATTCAAAGTAATATTACCCAACATTGGGTGATGTACCTATATTTATGAATGATTTTTATATACTCAAATCAAATGACAATAGTAATAATAGAATCTAACGATGACAAAGCGCACATCTATAGTGGTTATGTTAATAAATTATTTTCATTTCATTTCAAATTATAATAGTATAATTTATATAGGTAAATGTTCGAATTATTTGCAAATTGTGTATGAAAGCTTTATCGTCAGTACACGATTGTGAAATCGTTTTTGCCTCAAGTAAAACATCTAAGAGGGCCCCAGGAGAAATCCCTCTATTCAAATGATTTCAGAAATTGCGGTGGACATTTTATAATCATAGCAATATATCTTTACGAGATTTCCTTGCGAAGGTCTCTTTAAATAGAAGGGTTTTTTTTTCCTATTTTCTCAATGATAATATCGACTATTCACAAATATATCTATTGTTAGGAAAAGTAGTTTTATCTTAAAAATGCTAACTAGTATTAATATTTCCATAATCAATTTATACAAGTTGCATTGAGGGCAGGTGTTTCTCGAGGTATGCTCCATATATTGCGTGCGCTAAGGACCTGATGAATAGGTTAGTGGTGCTCCAAGTAGCAACGGAGGCTGCGCAGACGGGTGCCTGAGTACTGTATTAGAGCGGCTCTTTTGTTCGGCATGCAGATGAAAGAACTCTCATCTTCCTTCACGTGAAAGGATATGGAGTTTTACAACAACCGTAACACAAAAAGCCTTTTCTACGGCCAAATATACATCATACGGGGCGAGTTAATGCATATAAACAACATATTTACGTTTCGGCTTATTCGTACTACTATGAAAGCTTTGAAGAGTTACCAAAGGGAGCAATTAACGTCATTTGTAATTGTGTTGACCCTCATTAAACAGGCCATTACAACGGAGTCCCTTTTTACAAGTGGTTTATGATCCGTGGGATACACAACAGCAAGTGAGGAAGTACGCTCGTAGGCTTCTCCCACACGACCACCAGTGCGAATCTTATTACGATTTAATAAAATGTGCTATTTATGTACAAACTTTGGAGGCGGCTAACTGAGATTTCACCTTTAAGCTAATATTATCATTAAAAGAAAATAAACAGGAAAATAATACCATTAAGAGCTCTTAACGTAAAAAAAATATCATCACAGTGAAATAATATGAGATTTGTTATTTTAAGAATTATAGACATGCCATATCTGTTTTCAAAGTCCAACAAAGAGTATCTTCAAATATTCTCATCTAATATTATCTTTTCTTCAATATCCACGTTAGTTTATCGAACTTTCATTCTCATATGAGTACCTACGTGGTCTCCACTCGAGAACAATCTATCCCAATGGTTATCGGTTCTTAAAGGCACTTGTATGTCGGATCGAAATTGACATCGGTTATTACGTGCAGGGTATTATTGAAAAGATATATCTGCTCTTTTACAACTTGCCTAAGTTCGTATATTATACATAACAATTTAATTATATTTATTACTAAAGAACAAAATAATCTGGAATCTTTTGTCCTTTGACGAGTACAATATTACAATGGCTTCATTTTAAAAAGGAAACAACGGGAGTGAGTCGTCAACGGCACGCACTCGCGGGGCTTGGCCGGCGGCATGGCGGCGTGGCGCGGCGAGGGGACGAGATTAGGACGTTCGTTTCGCTTTGTCCCGCACGCCTGAAAGACGGACATTCATCTTGCACGTCCTTGTATAGGAACGGAGATGAGACTCATCTTAAATGCGCTTTCATGACTGCTGGCAATATCCCTGAGGAACGACTTAATATCAAAACACGGCACCAAAGTATAAGCTATACGATTATTATGAATCACTTTGATTCAAAATGAAACGAGATTTAGATTTAAAAAATTTCGTAATAGGTATTTTTGAGATGAAAAATCGTTTTTGTTCCGGCTGTTAATTTCCTTTCGTAGAACAATGACAATATTACAAAGGGCAGTCCTCTTTTTTTTGTGATATTTTGTCTAATTTAATGTTGAAGTACCGAAACTGGAATTAAAACACCTTTTTGTGTGTTCGTAACCTGTAAATCGAGCAATCCCTTGGAAGCCACGTGCTTGCTACTAAATGCAACCATTTCGCAGAATGAGTCTCCCACCTGGATATTAACCTCGTTTAGAGAAATGTCTAGAAATTTATTACTGTCCTCTTTGTTATTCACTTCCCAAATCTGAGCAGTTGCTTTTATATAAATTGAATACAATTTTTATTATAGTTCACACGTATTTGTTTTAAGAAAAAGTAATTTTATTTCCTAAATAACCTGAAACAACTGGTATAATATATACATATCTTCAAACAAAAACCGCTTCTTCTAACACGCTGAACCGCGGCCTAGTTTAACACGTCAAAGTGGTAATAATGCTCCAGAGCAGCAGACTGAGCTAATAACTATAGCTATTGACAGATCTAAGTACGTATTACGAAGTTTATTTTGTTAGCAGCCATAATCTTAGGAGGTTTGAACACGGGTCCTTCTATCAACGTGGCCGTCCAATATAATTGAGTTTACATTAAATAAGAGAAGACAATTCTAGAAATCGTTGGAATCATTTATGAAGGTTTTAATGAACCAATTATACGCGCAGTAAACATTGGACCGGTGCTTATAATAGCTAAACATTATAAATTTTCATGCATTTATTAACACATAGAAATGGGCATATCTATGTAAACATATTTATTTTATGGTAATCAAAAACATATAACTACATTAAGTTTGATGTAAGCTAGAGTTCCCTCGACTCCTGATACAGGCTTACGTACCTACTCCTACCACAATATATAAAAAAGATAGAAGTCGTCTTAACTTTAAAGCACAGAGGCCAACTTGAAAGATTCAATAAGATATACATTTAAATGTCAAACTCAGATTGTGATATTTATAATAAGGTAAATTATTTCTTTGATTAATTAATAATTTCTTGATAGAATACCATATGATTTGAAATATTACAAATGTATATAATTATATTCAACGAAGTAAACTAATATTGGAACATTCTGGTAAGTGTACTCTGTAATTCTCAGACTTCACAAAGCAAGGCTCACCTTCTCATTTTGGCTTACATCCAACTGGATGTCAAAATTTTCAGGTCACAATCTATTGATCGTATATTACTGGATTACTTGGAGTCACACTGTCGTATGCAATATGGTTTACATATATGCTAGTGTACTGCCTAATAACAGAAAAAGATCATTAGGATGAAGCAGTATTTACATGTATTGGTTCATCATAATATAGTCGCTTAAGTACATACATACATATATCAAATATATTATCACTGATTTTAGTAATAATACGGTTCATATTCTTAATAATAACTCTTGCCAGCGGCTTTAGGGAGCTGTCAAATTATGATAATGAAGTAAGCAAATTTATTTATTACGTGATATGAATAGTCGAAAAAAAGATGAAGTTTATAGAAAAAGCGATGTGAAAAGAGAACGGCGAAAATCCAAAATGAAATATTTTTCCTTCAAGAATCAACTCCTATTCATTCGTTCAAGAGGCGCTATTAATAATGAACTAGAGCTTAGCTCGAAGTTACAAACAGTCATTTTACCTGCCAGAGAGTAAAAAAGCGGGTTGGAACTTAATTAAATTGAGTGATAAATAAATTAACTAGATTTTTTTATATTTTTTCTATGAAGTATTATGCCTAAAGGGAGCTAAAATTTTTTGTAATAGATCGTGGTATGTATTCCAAAAGGAATATTTTAAAATATTTTAGTAATAGTTTGAGATGTGACCATGCTCCGACTGATAAAAACATGTTCACGAACGGGGAGTATTTACCACAAAGATATGTCTGTACACAGAAGTCGCTTTCATTGTGCCGGTTTGATGAGACTCTTATTATAGCACTACGATATATTAAAATGATTTATTTAGTATTATTCAAATTTATTACGATATTTTCCTTTTTGATTGGTACTTCCCTCTATATTGCTAGAATCAACGACTGTTAAAAGCCGTTTGTTTTATTTCAACTCAAAAAGACTTCTAACTTCCGGAATCCAGTATCAAAGCTTTGCATAATAGGCATTTATATTTAAATAAAAGTCTAGAGTTAGCGTTTTAATATTAAAAACAATTCTAATTAATTTTTAAAAATATATTTTTAGTATTTATATGAATATGTGTGAGCTAAACAATTTTTTAATTCTTCAGATGAGGTATAACCAATAGGAATATAACAAACGTTACAAGAAGACTTTGTGTCTATTGTTAAATGGAATGTTGGCAATTGTAATGAAACTTTAATGAAGTTTTAGGTTAACAGTTTTAGACTGTTTTGTTTCTGGTATCAGTTTGTAACAAGTTTCTAACGGTTTTTGTATTTAAAGTTTGTTTACTAATTACTAATAAACAATTTATTCATTGAATAATTGTTAATTAAAATATTTGGGTATTTATTAGTACTTTTGGTGTTAAATGTATTAATTGGGAAGTACTTATTGGTATTGTTCATTCATTTATATTTTTATTTAATTATGCTGGCATGATATATCATCAAGTATCAGAGTCTGCTGATTGGACTGCTTTTAATATGGCGGTTTGATGATAGGGTCCACTCTTTATTTGGCTTCACTATTTCCCAGCTGATGTGATAAGATCCCTTCATTAGGGTAGTACTGAACGACTGACTGAACTGACAAGTTTTATCAGCCTATTTTAAATAATGTAATATATAATGTAATTTTGCTTTACAAAACTAATAAAAGTTAAAAGAACTTAAACAGTATAAAAAATATACTCTCATGTGAAAACACAGAAAAGTTAGAATAAATTCCGAAATTAATAGGACAGTGAGAAATGTAAAGACACATTTCCTATGCAAATTCTTATTTGCCTACTGGGGCTAAAGCGTCCGAGGAATGATTGCCTCCGAGTTACATAGTCCCCATTCACAAGAAAGCGAAGGAGCTAACATATTCCTTTATTATCAATTGAGTTTTATTTGATGTTTTTATGCAAATTTTACTGATTTAAAATAATATACATTATTTATTGCAACAAGCTTATAGGTAAGTAATAAAAACACCAACGCAACAATATCAACCGAATCTTTAATGCAGCGGCGATTTTATCTCTAACCGAGGTTTCTTCCAGACAAGCGAAAACTATTTGTGAAAATATATATTACTAATTTGATTTTAATAGGTATATATTAGAAAATATTTTTATTTAAGAAAGAATTCCGGTAAAATTAGAAATCAATTTAAAATGCTATTTAGGTTTGAGACTCCTAATATAAAGTACGAAAGTGTTGTACCATTTAGACCCGAAACAAACTTTGTGCTTCGACTGGGAATTGAACTGTCACATATTTACTAGCCCTCTAGTGCCATTTTGAGTGCCGTAACTTCAAAATCAATACAGGTTCCTTTGATTATGTAAAATGTCAGAGGGGTTGTGCGTCGAGTGAGTGATAATTGTTTGATATTGGCACACGCAGATCACTTGACTAGTTTTTCACCTCGTCGACTGTTGCAGCCATCGAGGCGAGTGTAAATTAATTAAGCTTTCGAGCGTTTTGCTCACAGGCAATTTTTGTCGCCTAGTATGTTCGACGCTGGCGTTTGTTAAATTGCATAGGTGTTGTGATTTATCTAAAATTTCAACGTTAGAATTTTAAATATTAAAATATAGGTAATTATCATATTAATTTAAACATATGTAACTTTCATTTGTTTTGACTCATATCCAACTTTTGATTTAGAAAAAATAGATTAAATATTATGCTTCAGGAGAAGGACTACACAAATATGGGTGATATTTTGTCTTCCATATTTTGGTTGAACATACAGTTTTCACAATTATAATTTACAGTTTTGGATTACATAATATGTTGTTATTATATTTAAACATTAAATTTATCATTTGTTACTTTCATATAATATTACAACTGAATTTTACCACAAAATCTGTATAATTTGTTAACCTTTAACCGTGGACACGCGGTCTCACAGACCGCTCGCAGTTTGTAATTTTCGTGTTTATTTAAAACAAAGCGTGCCTTAACATGTTAAATTGCTATATAATATATATACTAAGTCGTTAACTCTGATACCTCTAGATAACAATAAAAGTAATAATCATAACAAAATCTTAAAATTTCGTATTTAATTTGGCCTTGAAATATAGCGGTCTGTGTAACTGCACGTCCATGGAAGTGTGGCAAAAAAGAACGTCCACGATTAAAGGTTAATATATTATATAAATTTTATATTGAAAATCTACACGTGTAGTATTATGATGAAAATCAATTTACTCAATACCCGCGTCAATTTTTGCACGTAAAGCTAAGCTCTTTTAGTCTTAACGTGACGATTGATAGCGTACATTACCCCTGAGATTTGAAGACACATCTGAGGAATGTTTCATCAAAATGTATTTGTAGAATTTTGAGCTACAATTTCTTACTGAGAATAACAGGAATTTCAAACATTAACATTTCCTTATATGTACACAGAATAATTTTATTGTTCGTATTGGGAGAAGACATGTCAAATTAAGTATATACGAATGCGTGTAAACCAAATATGCAATTCACATACATATACAAAAAAATCGAATATAAATTCATATGCTATACAATGTATATAATGGACTAATTCTTGTAAAGTAATAATTTTAATCCCGCTGGTTTTTCAATTGACGTTGTAAAAGTTTTCGCATACATTATCACACAGTTTTATTTTGTCTATTATGTTGGTTAAATTGGAATAAGCAGGAACTGCTAACGAGTCAAAATATTTAGCATATGTTGTGCCAGCTTTTTACTCCTCCACAGAAGCCCGCGGGATATTCTAGTAGCATTATTTTCTGCAGCAGCAAACGAGCAAGTTCAGTAAATTACAATACTTTATAAATCTACTTTGTTCAAAACTCTGCCTTCATAAGGGACAAAAATGTTATAAAGGAAAATTAATATTTATTCCGATCTTTAAATAATGTTTCGTTGTTTGAACTTTGACACTTATTACTAAGAAGTAGCAGGTGCGTTATCAGCGGGGTGAATTTCAATTTGTGTTTGTTTTCAATTCGTAATAGCGTATAATTAATTTCCTTAAAGCGTTATATTTTAAGTGGGCATAAAGATTTAAAAGATTTCCCCCCCCTGAAATAGCTGTCATATTCAGCAATGTTATCAGAAACGCTGTTTATAAATAAAGTAGATTGGTATCATATTTTTTTCGCTCCTGGTCGAAATAAATATGGTATTATTGAAAAAAGTGGGTGTTTGACCTGAATCTGATGTTAGTTCTTTTTAATACGTACGTATAGCATAGAGTATACTAGTCAGCTCAGAGCGTTGCATGTATCTCGTAACTCGCAGTCTTTTGCCCGTGAGAGACAATCCTTTATGGATGGAATTGCACAAGCACGGAGGGTCTCTCCTCTTGTCACACTCTTGTTCTTTCTCGATGAACTGGTGTCGGTTTCTAATGTAAGAACGGGCGGGATTGCGGACCATGCTAAACTATGATCCCACCATTTGACGTCAAGAGAAACACCGTGGGATTTATTTGGCCGGGAAATCTACCGCAGGATTTCCCCACGTCAAAAAATAGGGTATTGTATTATTGGTAATTATTCTTATTTAAAAAATCTAGAGTTATTTTTATCTGCAAATAAACATATTGAAGTTATTACGAAATGCGTTTTAATATTCTCCATTAAGATAATTCCGCAATTCCGCCTTCGATGTCGAAAATAGCAAAATGAACAGAAAAATAAAATGTTTTTATGTGCTGATATTTCGATGAAACTAGAGGGAGTGGCTCGCAAATCAAAGTGAACATTAATGTCTATCACTTTAGTACCTATTTCATTTCATCTTAGTAATTACGAAATCGAAATAACGACATGGTTTTTTCCAATTTTCTATATTCCTGCGTCCGCCTCTTCACACTACACTTATATGTAGAACCATGATTTTAATGATAGGACAAACCTTACGATCTACTTCGACGTTATAAATATTTTATTTTTATTAATACAAAAAAAAAACTACATTAGGTGCCAGGTTTAAATCCGTTACTCCCGTAGTTGGTTCTAGGTTTTACTTTTATTAATTCTTCTTCTTTACGTAGTAATAATAAAAATGTATATAGTATTAGTAACTATAATTTTATAGAATTCATGTCAGGTAGGTTTATTGTAACAGTAAAATACTTCACTTTTATAAGTTGACGGCACAGGACGAATCTGACAGGAAAGTAAATCTTACACGTTATCGCAGACGGAAAATTAAAAGCGTTTCTTTATACGTTCATACATGTCAAACCATGACGGAAAAATATTATAGGTACGCTCGGCTTACGTTAAAATAAAAGCTTCACGGAAATTTATTTAAAAGAATATTTTGACTTCTGTGGCTTTATTTTCTATTCCATTTACGATGGTTGTAAATATTGTATTATGACAAACGCGATAGTAAGCTGTAAAAAGTCTTTTAAATTAGCTAAACATAAATTACTAAACTTCAACACTCATAAATTAAATACATATATTTTATGATTGTAAATAATACTTTTTTTATTTGAATGTGATTTACCTAGTTTACACGACAGCCTCACCGCGACCTAAATGGCTGCAAACTTTTCCAAATGTCGGATTAAATTAATCAAAATAAACATATAATAAATTTTGATGATTTAAATATTTGATTGATTAAAATATTTACATTAATCTGGATTAAATCGTAAATAATAATTAATTCGATTTTAACATTTTTGGGCCTTTAAAATATATTAAAACAACAGAACGACGTACAGTGCGGCCGAATGCCAAAAAGCTGGCCAAAATTAAAAAAAAAAGTATCTAATTAGGGATTTTTTTTTGTTGGGTTGGCTTCTAAAAACCCGTAAGGATCATAAAATACTTAGAAATTCGGATATTTGCTTTTATCTGTTTCATGGTAGCAGTTGCAACTCAACCTTTGTTCGGGCAGCGTCGATAGCGATTTTATGTTACTGAACGACGCATGTGTTTAAAGCTTCATAAAAATTACAAATTAAAAGGAATTTCAATCGGATAAAGTGGAATCAACTGCTAAAGATATGTAGAATAAGAATAACAAAGTTTTTAATAATATTTTCACATGTACAGTAAATTATTGAAGCGGCAATTGTTATAAAATTTGATCAAGTTAAATCGTTAGGTTATGACACGTTCATATGCAAAAGTTAAATTGTTCCGCATTGTTCCGCCTTAAAAATTATTTTGGGTTGTAATATAATGTTTTTCGAATATATTAAAACCAAAAATAGCTGCGCAAACTTGCGCCATTTAAAAAAAAGTCTATTTAAAAAATATGTATGTTGGTTGGATGTATTGGTTGAATTTGCTGTTATAACTGAATTTTATGTGAAACTACTAGCTAATATTATCTGACTATATTATTAATACTCAAATATTTAATATTCGTAGAGCTATATAAATTGTACCATATATAATTTAATTAAATATATAATTTATAAATTATTTTATAAATTATATATTTGATTAATTATTTAGGGTATTTTTTTATAATATTGACATCAGATTCATAATCAGCGACCCCTAAAGCCTCGAAAGTGATATGTGACTCGATTGTGTAAAAAGTATATACAATTTGTTATATATAGGGGGTGGTCAATAGGGGTGTAGGGGGTATTTTTTTATAATTTTGACATCAGATTCGTAATCAGCGACCCCTAAAACCCTTAAGATTACAATTTGAAGCACATTACTTGAATTTTCGAATTATGGCCATCTTTTTGGGATTCGGCCGCACTGTACGACGTATATAATTATTCAAATATTACATTGATCGTATATTTATAATATTTTAAGTAATTTTAAAGAATATTTAACTCACTTCCGTGTATTTTTGAAGAATCTTTGACACACTTTACAACATCGATCAAAGTCTGGTATTATAAGTATATAGGGTTTCTAGTGGATCCTCGGAGGAATTCTTAACAATAATGTTTTAATTTTATTAAGATCAAGAAGCTTTTTATGCTAAGCCTCTTAGCTCCTTGTCGTTATTTGATTGCCTGACGAAGGACACACTGACGACAAGGACCCTCGAGTCTTTTATCTTTTTAGAAGAATATTATTTCGAAATTTAAATTTAAAGAAAACCTACCCATTAATTAAGTAGCACGTTATATATTATTAACAAACTATAGCTAAAAATATTACACACAATAATATAAGTAGTTGCTACGCTATATTACGAACCAATATCGTCTGTTTAAAATATATCTACTATACTCACCTCAACATAATAAATATTTTATAGTTATGACATATTATATATTAGCAAGTAATATAATAATCATTACGGCCGTTTGTTTGAGATAGTAGAGTGTACGCGACCCTAGCGGGTGATTCATCGTCATTCATCTTCCTTAATCGTTCCTTCAGTTTGGAGGTCGTGAAGGCTGACACGCTGATATAGCCGATTGCTGTATATGTATTGATTAGATTCAGTGACAAGCTTTGCTATCCTCTAGTCATGCGGTACTATTCCTGATGAACCATGCCACGGTATATCTTTAGGCAAGTACTTTGTGGAATAGTGATATGTCTAATTGATGTGCGTAGGTATATCAATTAATTAACTAACTTGAAAGCTTTGCTATCTGTATAGCAAATGAATATATAGTACCTACCTATATTATAAGATGTAGAGCAAGGTTATGTAGAAAATATAGGGATAACGAGTCCATTTTAACAAAACTTAATAATTGATATTAATATAATAAATTTAGATATGGTAATGTAATTTCTGGTCCGAATACTTTAGACGATGCAGAACTTTGAAATCTTAATAAATAATATTACTTAATAAATGTTAAATAGTAGGTATTAGGCAGACAAGGAGTTGGTAGAAGTTGTCAGAAGTAAGTTTCTACTTAAGCACCTCCCGCTGACCTCTTCATTAATCAACTGTGACTCATGGGCGTGATTGATGAACGGAATTGTATTCTATTGTAGAAGCCAAATTAAGATCGTGTGAAAGTTTTCTCATAGCAAGTGACATGAAATTGGATAAATCTACGTAGAAGAGCGCAGCGACGTGATTTTCGATTCATGAACTATTCAAATATCCAAACATGACATCTATCAGATTAAAGTTTACTCGTGCGCTCTAAAGTGAAGTTTCTTATTTATTTTCTGATCGAATGTTACAGTTAGAGCAATTGAGATTTAGTACAACGCGCGCTGTGAACGTTCAATTTCGCCTCAGTTAGTTCAAATGAGCTATCCGGATCTTGAATTAGGAGCTAATTTTTATTATTCGTAACTCTAGCTTTTTGAAACGGAATTTATTTATTCCAATTATTAACATACAATTACGTTAACGATTTTATTTAATACAAGTGATCGTTCAAAAATAATTGTCAATCTACTTGATGCTTTGTAAATCATTATTCGTATAATAATAAACATTACATTTAATAAGGTCAATATGGAATTGTTAAAAGTATAACAGGTGACGAAAAATTACGAAAAAATATACTTCATTCATACTTAAAGTTTTTTTATGTGTATACAAAAAATGTGTGAAAAATTTACTCCATTTTATCGTAAAGAGCAATGAAAGAATTTAATTTAATATAAAAAAGAAGAGAAATAAACGGTGTGGTAAAATCTGTAAAGAAATCTGTATCAAAGTTAAATGTATTACAACACAGACGGAAATTAAATTTTGTTGAACATAATCATACAATGTGTAG
>JAPWLS010001311.1:0-107316 GCA_028551675.1 Tineola bisselliella
TATGCACGCTCGCAGATATATGTACTTCCGAACATTGATACAATTTGAAGCCCAAAATCTCTCAATTTAAAGTAAAATAATTTTAATATTAATAATAATAATTTAGTAACATGAATTTATTCATAGTAAAATGCACTCGCGGGCCGTAAAAATAATTTGGCGGGCCGTATACGGCCCGCAGGCCGCCAGTTGGACAGCCCTGTACTAGAGTATTGACAACACCATCACAAGGCACTCAAACCCATTATATGTTTTTGTTTAAATTTGATATTAGTTATATTAATCGGCAATTCATTATAGACCTTCACATAAATCTTCTTTAGGATAATCTTATAAAACCGCTTATAAACGCTTCTTGTGCTTAGAGAAGAAACTAGAACCCACGCCCGCTTTCCGCACTGCTTATGACGATATATGTGTAGAGTGATAGACCCATAGTAGAGTTTATACTCATTGACACATCGTGACCTCTAGCAACTTTCACTAGAACATGGGTACACTGCAGATGGGCCACCGCATTCCATAGAAGACAGTGTATGACTCACACAGATGATACATAAATCCCAATAACAAAACAATACAGAATCAATCATTGCAACCGATAGAACAATAGGTTACTTTATATAATGCAAAGGACAAATAAACGATAATATCTTGTAACATTTTATTTATTTATTTATTCAAAACTTTATTGAACTTACATACATATACGAAAGGCGAACTTAATGCCCTTTTTAACACTAGAAAGACCGAACTTTAGTATGTATGTACCAATATCTAGGTATAACACATGTATATACCGGAAATGAAGGAGGGGAGGTAACTACTATTATCCAATGAAAATCAGAAAGCAATCAAAATGACTTCTTCGGGCAATCTATGTTAATAACCTTTTGGTCAAAAAGGTTTCACAAAATAGGACCTAAAAATTTATTCTATTTTAAGAAATTGTAAAAAATAATTTATTTTCTAATAAAAAGTTGTTTTAAAAATAAACGAGAAAAAATAAAAAGAATCACAACATCACACATTATAACTATGTAAAGAAAAATAAAGATACATACATAAAGAATATCTAGAGTTAAACAATATTATATGTTGATAAAGGCCTCTTTGATTCTTTATTCAAAGGGCAAATAAAATGTATAATTCCAAAAATATCAAAGAACGTTTATCTAAAAGGAAACAGCGTTTTTTACTTCTTTTATTGTATCCCACGATTTCGCATGTGATTTTAATTATATTTAAAGGACGTGGGTAAAGTTCAGCCCTTTTTCGCCCATCATAGTCACGAAAATTAAAAGTTCTTATCAAAATCAATTTATTATATTTATAAGAAGTTTAGGTATTGATCTTTATATTTATTCAGAAATTGTATAAAAAAATAAATAGCAAGTCACAAAAAACTGCCATCAAACTTGGTATATTTGTTGAATTTTTGTTATTTTGAGTGATTTTTCTAATTTTCTACTAAAAAAAAACCGTCAAGGACTTCGTGCACCATGATTATCTTTAGTCTCCCGAACACTGCAGTGAATAGGCTTCTAAACCAGCATTCATTTGTTTTGGTGCGTCGAGTCCATCTATGTAAAATAAAACATAATAACTCGTTCACGAGTCAATCCAGCTAATACGTCGCATGCGAGTTCAAACGTGTCTCGATCTCATGCGTGATTTTTATTTACATTACAAATATTTCTCTTGTTTTATGGCCATTCTATTACTTTGTGTTACTGAAGGCGACAATATAATTGCCCAACGGATGTTAGATTTATTAAAGAAGCCTAATAACTTACAACGAATGGTTGAAAAAAATGGTTGGGTCAGAAAAAGAGCGATATGGACTCTATTAAGTGACTCTGATCTTCCAGATTTTCCACGATTAACATGGGAAGAGCTACGGCATTTAACTCTTGGTATATATCAGCTTAAACAAAGTCGAGCTTACACTCAGAAACATCTCAGTCAAACTGGAATTTACTCGCTTTATGTACATCGAGAAGATGCTTCAGTTGTCCGACTCCAACTAAAATCACGACACACAAGTAGAAAAGTATATAATATATGGATAAGAATGAGTACAAGTCATATTCCAAATATTGAATGGTATTGTCAATGCAAAGTTGGTGCCAGAGTTGTCGGATGTTGTGCGCGCGCATGATGGCAAACTCAGACAAAAACACCAAGTCTTAAATATGCTGATACGCTTCAAGACACTGCTACTGGATGCTCCAGTGACGATTCAATCAGTGAAAATGAGGAGAAAATGTAATCCGACTTTTATTTCGTAGAACTGTGAAAGCTTGTTAAAATTATTTAAAAAGTGTATTTTGTGTGTTTCAGTTTTTTTATTTGTATTATAATTTCAATATGTATTACAGACTCAATATGGTGCATTAGAAGACAAGATAGTGTTAGATGCAGGTTGTGGTCCAGGCATACTAGGCATAGGTGCCTCCTTGTTAGGCGCTAGTGCAATAACTGGCTTGGATATTGATAGGAATGCATTGGAGGTGTTTAGAAATAATATTGATGAAGTTGATGTCACTAATGTGGATATTATACAGTCTGATTTTTTATTACATTCATATAGGTGAGTCCTGTATATGTTTTATTATTATTGACGGTAAAAAAAAATGTTTTGCAAATATATGTAGTTTAGTAAATGCACTAACACATATATAGGAACATATATTGTATGTTAGTTTTTCTTGTTTCAATATTGATCCTGTTTTTTATTAAATGCTTACCATCGTGTTTATTTATTTCGTCACTATATCAGATTAAAATAGTTTAAAATAAACGCAATGGTAAGCCGCAAAATGTCTTAGTAAATATTATAATGATTTTCAGATGTGAAAAGTATTTTGACACAGTCCTAATGAATCCACCATTTGGCACAAAGCACAATGCCGGCATGGACATGAGGTTCTTACGAATGGGGCTGCATTTAAGCTGTGATAGTGTTTATTCATTGCATAAGTCTTCTGTGGGCTTATCACGAATTTTAGTCTGGCTTTCGAACCGAGTTCGCTTCAAGCGATTTGTATGGAAATTTGAGCAGCGCCACCCCGTGCGGATTTGGAACTACAATAATTTAGATACTTTTTGTTAATTTTCGAACGTCTCGATCTTTCGTTCATTTGATAGATTGCTGGTGTTCGTTAGTCAGTAAAAATTCATGATCCCGATTTTATACAGCTCGATTCGAAAGCCAGACTAAATTCGTGATCACATTTTATACAATTCTGAGTATTGGAGATGAAAACCATCTTTGTCTGTCTACAAAATGTTCCATAGCTATTTATATAAGTTTGCGGTCAATCATCGCAGATCTAAATCTCAATATACTCAATGTTGGTCACTTTTTAGATCTCACATACAAAAGAAAATAGTAGAATGGGGCGTAAAAGGCAATGTCGTGGCGGAGCTGAAATATAATTTGGAAGCATCATACAAGTTTCATAAACAAAAGTCTCGGGATATCGCTGTCGATTTGTGGAGAATATATCATTGATTATCATTTTTATGGTTTAGGAATATTTTCATAACTTTTTTGTGAATATTAATTTAAATATTTGTTAGTGTATAATTGAAATAAAATAAATAATTGTGTTATTTGTATACTATTAAACGGAAATTTTTAAATATAATTTTATACACAAATAAAATCAATCAATCATAATAACAAATTGTGTATTTCCATCAGTCTTAAACAACCTTACATTACGAATAATCCTTTTGCGTCACGCCATTTAATCAAATTTGATATTTTGAGCCAATTTAATTGCTCCTGAGTAGTTGATAGTGACAGTTGATCTTCTCATGTAGTTTTTCCATGAGTCTGAGCCGCATTCACGACCTCCTCCCGTTGCCTTTTCACCTCCGAATGCACCTCCCACTTCTGCGCCATTAGTTGGGATGTTTACATTGACTATACCACAGTCTGAGCCATGCGGGCCGATCCACTGTTGAGAGAGCATTTCTTTTAATTAGCACGATGTCGTCTTAGTGTCAGATCCCAAGAAGAAAATATTAGAAAGTGGTTGGTATATTTACCTTGAATACATCGGCAAGATTTTCCGTGAACACACTAGATGAGAGACCCTGTTCGACTTCATTGTTATATTGTATGCCAGTGTCTAGATCTGGTACTTTAATGCAGTAGACAATTGGAGCAAAACATTCAGATTTCACTAACGGAGAATCGTGAGGTAGTCCTGTGATTATTGTTGGTTCTACGAAGTAACCTTCGCGTTGCATTACCTAGAAATATTAAGGATATTCACTGATATAATATTTCGATTCTAAGAGCTGTGATGATATTTTAGTAGTCCCGGTATGTGACCGCGAGGGTGATGCTTTTAGAGAAAAATATACAATACAATAATTTCTCGATGCAACAAAAAGAGAACGTTTGTAGTAGATTGCGCAATTACATATGTTATTAAATTATATATCAATTTTTAATATATATTTTTGATATACAAAATTTCTATATTTTAAATATAATTTTAAAAAAACGTACAAACCTTTCCTCCAAACTCGACAGTCCCTCCTTGCTTGACGGCTTCAGCGACGGTTTTTTTGAACGCCTCAACAGCTGCTGGAGTGTGGAGTGGACCAATCAACGTGTCACCATGGAGTGGGTCACCAATTCTGTTTAGGACGGCTGCATAGGATTTCTTTAGACGTGTTATTACTTCGTTGTATACCTGGGAAGAATCGATATTTTTTTATTAATGAATAAGGTTTCTAATTCCTATATAACATGAAGATGGCGGATCAATAGCACATACCTACATATGCTATTTATGAAATCACTTCCCCTTATTATTGTTTCATTAATATTTATTTATATAGTATTAACTTTCTTTTATCTTTGCGTATCTCTGTTCACACAAAAGGTTAGCTGATAAACAATTTTAGTCATTATTTATAGGTACCAAAATAAAATACTTTTTGTAAACATTTAAGATGCCGCGTAAATTGCAACAAGTCGTTCGAACTTTGAAAATCTGAGAAAATTATCAAGATTGTTGACAATTCTTTTTTTAAATGAAAATATTGTTATTGCATTATACATATAATTTAAATGTTAATTATTTGCTTTTCCCTTGATTGTCCTTTACCAGTTCTTAAATATTTTAAACTTTAATAAAAAGATTTCAAGTCGCACAATACCTTGCTATGTATCAGCATTCTTCTGGTAGTAGTACATCTTTGTCCAGCCGTGCCAGCACAAGCGAACACAGCTGCATTCAAAAGCAGGTCTAAATTGGCGTCCGCGTTCACAATGATTGCGTTGTTACCTCCTAGCTCCAGGAGATGACGACCGAATCGTTTCTGCACTTCTACGCCAACCTGATATATTTAATTTTCATAAATAATTAGATATACACACTTAAAATATCATATATGTATTTCAATATTTGTCTTAGAGCGGAAATGAAACCGAAAACTCCGCGTATTTCAATTCGCTCCAGATTTAGATTGTAAGTATATCTACGGGATTTTAAAAGTGATTAATAACAGGTCATTTACAATCTCTTGGTTGTTAATTTATATATTTTATTTTATATTTACGTTTTTATATATTATAAATATAAAACAAATAATTTACTAAATACATATAGGTATGACGAGTATGGAGTTGAATGTTACATCCTAAACATCATAAAATCTAAACGTGGTCTTACAATCAGGCTGAATCATTTATTAGTAATAAAGAATTAATGTATATATTAATATTGTTTATATTTAATTACTAAGGTCTTAATTTTTATGTACACTTTTACAATAAGTGTTATTTTAAAACATTTATAAGTCAAGAAATCATAAATACCATACCTGTTGTCCAACAGCAGTGCTTCCGGTAAAGGAAACAAGCTTCATTCTCGGATCTTTAACAATTTGCTGACCGATTGTTGCTCCTCCCACGCATAAGGATGCAATCGCTCCAGGGAGATTGTTCTTCTCCAAAACTTCGCTAACGATCTTTGTGATGGCTACAGCCGTTAAGGGTGTTGTGTCTGATGGTTTCCATACGCTCACATCTCCACATACCTGGAATTCGAATGGAAGTCTTAATTTACGTTACGAGGGAAATAAAAGGAGCTCTTTGCTGTCACTTTCGCAGCAGTCACGATTGCTGCAAAGTCTTCGAAACGTTCAATTAGAATAATCAAATTTAAAAAAACGCATTAGTAAACCGTAAATTGGCTTAAATAAATAAATTATGTGTTTTGTTTTTTTGACTAAGTATGGGAATAGTTTGCTGAAGTTTTTTTATACGGCAAAAACATCTTCGCATATATATTACGTACATGCTTATCTGTCTAAAACATTATCACTTAACAATAAATCTTTTAACAGCACTATAGTGGCGGTATTAGACCACCTATAGTTAGATATGTTATCGTTATCACTAAGTTATTTAATTATATCAGCCAAATATTCCAAATTAAATGTTACGAAAATAAATATAAACTGATAATTGAACCAACCATAGCAATTGCGCTGTTCCAACCGAACACGGCCACGGGGAAATTGAACGCGGTAATGACACCAATCATTCCCAAAGGATTCCATTTCTCAATGAGCACATGCCCGGGACGTTCGGATGGGAAAATAGTTCCGGGCAAAGTCCTCGATAGTCCAAGCGCCAAATCACATACGTGAATGTATTCGACTACTTCTCCAATTGCTTCAGGCAGGATTTTTCCTAGAATTGTTTATAAAGAGCGGTCAAAGTATATGTCTGCATTACGCATACAATTATTATAAATATCCATATTAAGTACATTTACATATTTACAATGCCTTCACCCTCAACTAGGGTGTCAATTTTTATAGGTATTTGTCAAGATAAGGACAACTGACTTGAGATCCAGTACCAAAACGCTTAGATTTTTCCTTTTATATGATATACCTACTAATAAATTTTTGTTTTGGTCGGAAATCGAAATCGAATATTAACATGTGGTTCCGTACCAAATGCCTAATCCCAATTCTTAGGTAGTAATACATTTTTAATAAAATATTTTATTTTTTTATAACGCGAAACTAATCTCTCACCCATTTCAAGAGAAACAAGCTGCCCCAATGGCTGCAGCTTAACTCTAAGCGCATCACCAATTTGTCGCACCAATTCGCCCCTCTCTGGCGCTGGCATCTCCGCCCACGCGTGCCATGCCGTTTGTGCAGCATGGGCGCATTCCTCGTAATCGTTACTACTACCAGCTTTCACTTCAGCGATCACTTTACCACTTGCTGGGCTGTAGGATTTTATTAGCTGCGAATATAAAGAAATCGCTTATTTTCTCTCATTTCAACGATAAATATTTGTAATGTTGATTCATTGTATTTTTGAAGTTATAAAACTCATTTCAAATAAATATAATAAAGTGTAAGAGAAATCTAAGCCGGCATAGTGAAGGCTACTTCATTATGCAGGGATTTCTCCATAATAACAGTTATCATCACTCCTGGATTGCATTTTAGCTTAAAATCTTACCTCTCCCGATCCCTTCCACTGTCCATTATAGACGCCAGCATTTTGCTTCTCCAATCCTAATTCTTTTAAGAAAGAATATTTCGGGTCTTCAATCAAATAGGAAACACTACGAGACGCCATTTTGATTCCCTTCAATTGCGTCCGCAGCACACTACTGCACCTCAACACTGACGTGGTCATGAGTGCTCTTTGATTACACTGCTTGTTTGCGAACTAAAGCTATAGTGAAATAAACAACTTATTTTTATCTTATTTGTTGAGCTCATTAGGTTGGGTTTACATCGTTAGCTTTTTAAACATAATTAGTTAAGGGGTCTCCTAATTAATATGTCTTTACGTCTTCACAAATACATATAATTTTTTATAGTACAATTCTAAATTTTATAAAAATAATAAATATATATATCAAAGACACAGCTAAATACCTAGACCCAAAACTTTGCATTCAGCGTAGACTCAGCTCACTTATCCTCCATTGTTACTGGCCTGGGCTTCACCTAGGTCCAGTTTCAATCCCGCCCTTTTGGACCCTACTCCGCTCCGGTAACAGCCGCAAGGCTAACAGCAGAAACCAGGAACGCGTAGTTCCGTATAAAAAAAAGCGTAGACTCGGCGAGACAGCCTGCGGCAAGCATCTGGATTAAGAGTAATCAAAATAAACGTGATAGCAAATCGCATAGTCTTTTAAATTAAACATATTCGCGATCAACTTAAAATGGTAGTAATTGTTTTTCCACAATGTATCCGAAGCTTTAGAACCGAACCCTTATCATTCAGATAACAATATTGAAGTTGCTGGGTCAAATACATCATTATCATTATTACTTATTATGTAGTTATTGATATAGGTAAGTATTTAGACTATAGAATTATGTAATTGTTTGTATGTAGCCTATAATTAGATCTTCTAGGAGTGTAAATTAGAGATTGTGTTAAGTTATTCAAGGATGGCTTGCACTGATTTCCTTAGTACACGCAGTTTTTTTTTATCAATTTCTAATATAAATTACTATTGACTAATAACAATAACAAAAGCGCATCGCAATATGCTCTTGTAGATTGTTATTCGTATCAAGAAGCGATAGATAGACATAGATGTAGAGGAAAAGTCTACCGTTTAATTGGACATGCAAGTTTCTTATCGTTTGTTTTGACTGGGGATACATTTTATTTATAATGAATTAGTACAGAACTGGAAATTTAGTTTAATATAGAAATAAATATGATTATTTTTTATAAATACAAAAATGGCAGATTTTCTTTATAATTTTCATCATATCCTATCACTATTTCCTCAACATACATATTGTTCATTATTTTCAGATAAACATCAAAACAAGTCCGCTATGAACAATTAAAAAAAAAAGGCTGATAATAAATTAATGAGGTATAATTCCAACAAACATTTCTATATACTATAACAAATAAGTTGTACATAAATCACCAAAGATGTTTCATGCAATACTAAAACATTTATAAGGAAATTATTTTCACATAATTGTACATTTATAATTAGAGATATCTTCAATAGGTTTCCCTTCTTTGATCTCTTGCGCTTTTATTGCTAGGTAAGTGTTTTTGTCTCTCTGAACCATCCACTCTGGCAACGGTGTGTTCCAATTCTCCGGAGGTGCTTTCCGTTGCTTCCAAGTTGTATTTGCATAATGTGCTCTAAATCGGGCCATTCTCCTCTGTTTTTCACTTTCTATGAGTGTGTTCTGAAAATTAATGATATTATTTACATCATATACAAAAAGTTTTCATTCATCAGAAATATCTATAATGGTCTCAGGTTTAAAATATATTGACTTTTTGTGACTTAGTATCACATTTACTTTCTATTGCTTTCAAAAGTTTTACAGCAAACATGGCCATGGTGAAAACCCTGGCTGTAGGCTTTTGAAATGTCTGATATTGTTCATGAATAACCTACAACTTTATTTGTACAAAGTACATATATACATAGTACTCTCTACCAGTCCTCCAGTCAGAGTCAAGAGTATGGCTAAAGTAATACGAGGAGAAATATTGATAAGATAAATGAGTCTTTTGCTGTTCATTATCTATTGCCATTTTACCCTGAGACCATTTTTAATAATTATATTTTCTTATTAAAATGCTGATTCAGTAATACAAGTGTAGTTGAAAAAAGTAAAAACATACTGCAGCTTTTATATCTTTATAATCATCCCATTTACAACAATTATTATAGTCTTTTTTCCATTGATTACAATCTAGGGTTTCTCCATAAATAAAATATTGATGGAATCTTCCTCTAATACTTGTACATTCATTGTATTCATCTTTGTAAATGTAACAGTCCCTGATCTGAAATAAACAGTAAATAGGTTAGTAAAACAGTCATAGCAAGTTAGCTGTTAAATAGGACAAATGCAGATCCAACTCTTTGGATGCGTTTGAATTTAACTGTTTTAATTTATAAATTAATCATACCATCCATTTGTCCTCCAGTTCTAGGGAACTTTCTTCTTCTTTACTTTCCTCAGATTGGGTTTCTTTGGCGTCGGACATGATTAAAAAATATTATTTTAATTTAATTTTATAGTATCGCCCTAAATAAGTGATATTTTCATTCAGGAATGTTAAAACTGCATTTCCAAATTTTCATAACCTCAAAATGAACACAATTATGTAATAATAATAATAGTAACAATACTAGGTTAATTCTTTTTAATAATAATATTTAAATAAAAGTGACTCTTCAAGAATTTACAAATAATTTTAAAATATTTTTGAAAATTTTCAGGCCGGCTCCCTACCACTTCCATACGTCACTTCATACACAAATATTGTCTATGGTTTTATATATTTCAGAAGTTTTAAGCAAACTGGAACGCGATGACGTGCTATCTTCTGAGTTCTGTCACTGGTGTTTACGTTATCTTGTTGACCTTTGTGCGAAGAAATAATATTTATAAAATAATATCATAAGAAATAGCCTCGTATATGTTTTGTGCAATTAATACGTTTCAATAACAAAACATCTGCAATGTCTCTAAATAAACTTGTCGGTGGCGATTGTGGGGGTAACAACACCCTAGTGCAGTTATCTTCAATCGTAAATCGTGATGGCTCATTAGGTCAACCCCGTTCCCAAGCTGAGGTATTTGTAAATGAGTTTATGTCACAACAATCACAAGAGCAGCAAACTTTCAACATGAATGCACTATTAAATAACATCCCCGAAGTTGAATTACAAAACACAAAACCGTCTTTCTCCAAGAGTAATATAGTTCCAGCCCCTGCGCCCTCTACATCATGGGTACGTAGACCAGCCATGAATTACATTCCTCAGGCACCTATGATGCCGATGTATGCACCAACAATGCCGATGCACTCCTTTGCACCTCCTAGTAATGTACAAATTGAATACATAAACGAGAGTGAACTGCAAACCTTAAATGATGATGTACGGGCAAAAGCTCAGGAATATGTGGATAACGTACAAGATGACCATGATCTTGCTTATAATCAGTTTATGTCCTTTATGAAAAAAGTAAGTGCAGGGGAATTGAATTTGGGTGAGTCATTACAAGGGGACCAAAAGTATATGACAAAATCAGAAATGTTGGATGAAATGGCTGAGAAATTTAAGGATGAATGGGCAAAACTCAGTGACTCTACTGATATATACAACTCGGAAACCGCATATGGTATTGCTAAAGAATATAGTTTTAAGGAGGGAAATGGTATGTTGGAGAACCAAAGTGCTTTGGAGTTGGGAAAGGAAAAGTTAAAAATGGGAGACATTCCAGGGGCAGTGTTGTGTTTTGAAGCAGCTGCACAACAACAACCGAATTCAGCTGAGGCCTGGTTTCTACTAGGCACTACACAGGCTGAAAATGAACAAGACCCATTAGCAATAACTGCACTTAAAAAATCAATAGAACTAGATCCCAGACAACTTGAAGCTTACATAACATTAGCAGCTGCTTATACAAATGAAAACTTGTCAAATCATGCTATGTTAGCATTGTATGACTGGCTGGCAGCCAGTCCAAAATACAATGACCTCATTCCTCAAGACATTGACCCACGTAAATTAGAAAGGAAGGAACTTGAGGCACATGTACAGTCATTATATCTTAGAGCAGCTCAAATGAGTCCAGAGAAAATTGATCCAGATGTTCAAAATGCACTTGGAGTTGCCTTTAATGTTAGCCAAGAGTATGATAAAGCTGTGGATTGTTTCAAAACTGCATTATTGGTGTCTCAACAGAATTCAAAATTATGGAATAGGCTTGGAGCCACTTTAGCTAATAGTGAAAGGTCTGAAGAGGCAGTTGATGCTTACCACGAAGCTTTGAGCTTAGAACCAGGTTACATAAGGGCACGATACAATATAGGTATAACTTGTATGAATTTAGGCGCACATAGACAAGCTGCAGAACATTTTCTAGTAGCTCTGAACCAACAATATAAGGCGCAATCAATGCTTCCTAATTCTTCAGCAACCGACTCTAGTTCCTCGACCATTTGGACAACATTGAGGATGGTTTGTTCTTTTATGGGAGAACATGCCGTTGCTGCTCTAGTAGATAGCAGAAATTTGGTAGAATTAAATAAATTCTTTGAAATAGATCAATAATATGGATTATGGAAAGGCAATATTATTATTTGTTGTCATATTTTTTTGGTGGTTTGTTATATAGGTAAATGAGTTTTTAAATAAAATATGTCTGTTATACTGTTATAATTATGTTATGGGAATAAATATTTTATTATTTTATACATTTATAATAAATCTTAATAATTAAATATTTTTTTAAATAAATTGTTTAAAAAATAATAATCTTCTTAATCTTAATCCATTTCATGACAGCTTAACCTAAACGGTAATGATTATACTTAATCACATGATTATATTGAAAAATTATATTTGTGAAATGGCAGTTTCTAGAAATATCTATACACAATTGGTTTATCTTTTATAATGCAACATTCTTAATGTTTAAAACTACAATCTTTATCGTTAAGTGGGCAACCCTGAGGATGATTATTATAAAACCAACAAGGTTTATTTTTAACAAACACTGATTTTTTACTTTTCACATTAATTTCATTGACAGATTTAGGATGCCTAAACTGCACTCTTCCAGACTGAACCGTGAATATGTGGCTGTTATTTCTCAAAAGCGTTTGCAAGCCCCCACATTCAGCTTTTAATTTCTTCAATGTATCTCCCTCAAATAACTTTACTAATTCCAAAATACTTGCAGTTTTCCCTAAACTCCATGTATTATGTACGTTAATGTCCTCTAAAAGATAATCAGTTATGTGCTTTAAAATATATTCTAATACATCTTTATCAACTTTAGTACAGTTTCTAACTCTTTCTGTTGCCTGTCTAGCTTTGAAGTCTGGAATCCAATTGTTACCTTCATTTATCTTTGTATTGTTTATGAGTAATTGTGTTTTTTTAGAATATTCATCTTGTTTTTCTGTTTGATAACTTCTAGATCTTCCAATGAGACATATTCTTTTAGTGCTTGGTATCTTTAATCTATCCTAATTTTCACCTTATTAGTTTCCTTTCCCTTAACAGGATTCCTGTTCGTTTTAATTAAATAAAGACAAGAAAATATATGTTCTAAATTTAAAATTAATAGTAATTCTAACAACTTTATTATAAATAAATTCTAAGTTCAAAAATATTATATTAACAACAGACTTTTCCATAAAACCTAAAATAATAAAAAGCAAAATTGCAATGTCCTTAAACTACGTGAAAGGATCGCATACTTATTATGCACGGGAATCCCGAAGGTTGTATATTTCGCTAGAGGTAACAGATACTCTCGGATTCGTTCCAAGAATTAATTTACGTAGCAATACAACATTCTTGTTCACAGTCGCTTCTTTTAAAGTTTCATAGAATTCGATTTGTTGTGGTCTTTCTACTATATATTATTATTATACTTAGAAACTAAATAAATACTGACCAGACAGATATTTATTTAAAAAACCAGGACTACTTTCAAAATGATCATAAAATACTATTGAAATTCTCATTAGTTCCACCTGGGACTAAACAGGGTGTACAATAGGAAAATTCCACAAATACTTCGCCAATCTAGACACGTCATATATATGCGAGTATACGTATGTATAGATATTGAATCGCTTAGCGACAGACTGAGGACATACTGTGAACGACTAGACGATGAAATATGCGTAAACAATACAGTATGCTGAAGGGTATAAAAAGGAGATTCTATTTTTACAAATTATTTATCTATTTGAATTATGAATTGTATTACATTAAATACAAAAACAATTATAATTTTTTTTTTTTTTAAACAAAAAAATTATGGTTTACTTTAATACATATTTATTTTAAAACCTATTTGAAGTTAAAAATAATCCTACGAACCTTTTCAAGTGACACATCGGACCAATATGCCACAGAATCGTGTCGTTGGTGTAATACGTATAACCCAATACAAAGTAAATTAAAAATAAAATTATAATATTGCTTTGAAGAACTTTTACTAAAAAAATCTTGTCATGTTTGTATACTTATAAAAAATAAAAGTAATATTTTTACATAAAAGCTCTGACAAGAGAGATGCAAAAGGCGGTCCGGGGGCGCAGACGCGACTTTCGCCCACCATCACTGCCTACGTGTTTGCTTTCAACCTTTGATGTTTCATCCCCCATCTAAAGCAAGTGCTCCACTAACAATTTTAAGATAGTAAACTATATAGCTTTTAGTTGTTTTGAACCTACAAAATAATTCAAATTGCGTAATTGTCATTAAATATTATCTTTTTATTGTTAGTATTTGGTATATTGATACGTAGTTACTAGTGTAAATTCAGTTTGTAAAGGTCCCGTCCTTATTGGCTTATCAACTAAAACGTAAATATAATTTTCATGTTATTGATCAAGTTTATTGTCAGGTATAAGTAATGTACGTATAACGAGTGAATGATCTACTCGTGCTAGGTACAACTGCGTCATAGAATTAAAGACGTGGGCGGGAATGTGAGAGCGGATTAGATGAAGTACCTCAAAGGAAAACTTGTCAATTGGAAACTCTCTCGGAACAAATGAACTGTATAGCAATTTATATAAAAATAATACTTTTATTGGTAGTCACGTGAAAATAAATAATCTATTCAACACATACAAAGCACTTAATATAATATTTATTTAACAATATCACATGTTTTTATTAATATAAATGAAGAGAGTTTAATGAGTGGTACTTTCCTTGGTGATAGACATTTATCAGTACAATCTCTCGTGAACTTAGTCGCGTTTCAGGAATATGTTAGGAATAGTGATATAGTGAGAGAAGAAGTTAGAGTTATAAAACTGTAAACTACAATCAGTGTAGTTACCTCTTTGTCCTAGCGCTAAAAACAACTTATATTTATAGAATATATCCTATTTATAGAGGATGGTCAATGAAGTCACAAGGTATTAGAATGGCAACTGAAATTGAACTAAGAAGCATAGTCGTTGACCAATATATTTTATTTTTGACTTTTATATAATTTTTCAAATTAATTTTAAAATGTAATATAAATAATATTAATCAATTTAATGTAAAATCCTTTTCAGTAATTAATTTAATTTTCTATAATTTTCCCCGATCAAACAAAATGATTTCTCAATATTTTTTCAACGTAAACGAAATACTTTTATATTTGTTCTTCTAGCTAGAAAATATTATTTGAAATAAGATAATTACTTTACTTGGCCTCATTTTTTATATACATACATACATATATTTAGGTTACTTTTTAATAATTTTCTAGAAGAAAAATTCTAATAAAATAAATTGTATTGTATAAGACATTGCCGAGATGTAGATAGATTTTTTATAGGTCAAGGATGTAACAGTATTACCAATGTCTACTCCGTTTGTTTTTCACGCTAATTCCACTCTGACCTTTATTGTATAAAACACTGGATTCATTTCCAGTAAACTTAGTACATACAGCATAAATCATAATGTTAAATTGATTTGGTTTTTTGTTAGTTCGATATTGTGCTAAAACTAAATATACCTATATGTTTTAATTAATCACAATTTAGAAGTAGACAAAAAGTATTAAAAATATGTATAAAAACACAAAAAAGTTCAATACGGTATTTGATTTTATTAATTCATACAAACAATATATAATAATTATAAAGTAATATTATTTAATAAATATAACTACATAGTTTTGTAAAATTTGTAACAATATAAGCTTTGTATTAAATTATAATCGTGTAGGAACAATGACTCCCACGCTTAAGTTTCCTGTTGAAGTCCTAGGAAATCCTAAAAAACGTTTCACCCACGCCTTCAATAAGAAAATTCTAAGAGCCAACGGAAATTGCTACATTTAAAATTATATTTTCATTCTTATCAAATAAAAACAACTATTTTGACTTTAGAATTAGCTTTTATTAATAAAAAAATACTTTTAAGCTTACTATAGCGTTTATTTTGATTATATCAATCCGCGTTACCTATAGTAATAACATAATTGACACAAGCATTTTTTATTTCATATTTTAATATAGTACAAACTTATCAAGGCAAACAATAACCAAGGAACTAGCTCTTTATGATACCTGGACAAGTGCCAAGTTTAATTCTCTCGATTCCACAATACAATAACTAATTACCCAACCGCATTCGAATCGCCAGAACTATGCTATAACAAGTCGAGTACTCATTGGGAAGCTGTGATTGTAACACGTACCTCTTATAAAAATCTCAATGAGCAAGTACTATCTGCAAACCCCAAGCAACATCATTTAAAAATAATCGTCTATCTCAGGAACGTAAGACACACCTCCCTTTATTTTTAACCAATTAGTGATGTAAGCTTAATTGTGTAGTAAATATACACAGTCAGGAATAAGTTGACAGAAAACAGCTCTTAAGGTGATACAGCTAACCTTTTGCTAATTGTACGTGGTTTGTGCGGCGAATCAAAGGTCACTTTAAGAACATCAAGACTAAACCGCATGGTTAAATCTCATCGCACAACAAAGCTCGGCTTTATGATTGCCGTGGTTGTAGACGTTGTATATACTCTAGAACCTCATTACTGCAGCTGCAAGGCATAGGTAGCAGCTCGTATATATGAGGTCTAAAATCACTACGCATAATTTTGCAAATCCCAACTTGTATTACAAAACAATATGGTTTAATTTAGAACTGAAACTTTAAACGATAGTACCTTGAAAGAGATTTATTTATATCTAAGAAGGACGTTATACTATCCGGTCTAACCAGCTCGAAGGACGCTTGCAATAATCATGAAATGGGTTTTTATTTTTTCAATTTAAATCGCAAGGCCGTAATTTTGTAGTAATGTTTTGTATCTGATTCTTGGTATTGCAAAGGTCTCTCGTTTAAGTTATTTTAAGCAAGTAAATTATTTGCTGTTATTTATCCGGGAAAATTTTTTAAAAAGTTATTTGTTAGTACCCTTTGTAAGATACGTATGTGTTCGTGTGTTTTTTGCCATCACCAAATCTTATTTCAATAACCGTCAACATGACTACCATGCAAATAAACTTTATTTTTTGTGATGTCTGAGATTATTTGTGAACATGATTTAACTAATTTAAAACATTTTATGCAGCTTATTATTGCGTTCATTTTGTTTAAACATATTTATTATAATACGAAATATCATAAAAAAAGTCTATTTAAATTAGTAAAATGTTTCTACTGAATAATAAACAGAATTTACTAAGATTAGGTATCTTCAGACGGAGAGAGGAAAATTTGTAGTGTTTTTGTTATTTACTTATACAACAAATTCTGAGAAATGTTGATATTTTATATAATAACAAAACGATGAGTTAATTTTTTATAATTGCTATTTTAGTTTTACGATAATATTTAATATAATAACAAAGTTAATTTATACTCTGAAATTACATATTATTGAAATGTAGTATAGTATAGATAGGACTGTCTATAGATAGATATAAAACCGTCTGCTCTTGCTGAAACGATCAATACAAGGAGATGCGGTATGGACTGACTAAAACATATTTTGCCTACTTTATTAAAATAACTTACAGAAATTTTAATTAACGAAGTAAATTTAGCTTAATATCTACCTCGGTTTTAATGGGATTAATGGCTATTTTAGATCAAAGACGTACGCTAATTATAATATAGATACACAAATACATAATAATGTTCCTTAGCAGCATTTGAATCGAATTGAACCTTATCAAAATAAAAATTCAAAATAGAGTGTTCCAATAAGATTCCATGTGACTTATACTCGATTTTTTTTAATACTTAAAAATGTATTTTCATAACTCTTTTTTATATGACCCAAATGTCAGCTCCGATTGCTTTTGTTTAATAATAACAACAAAAATAAATAAGAGTAATTTTGTAAACAATATTGATAAGAACGATGATAAAAAATTAAATCGGAATTGTTTACATATTTTAAATTGTCTGCTGAAGTCTTCGAGTTAAATAAACTAGGGAATATGATTGATGTGTTATTCTTAATGAATTTGATGTAATAATTACAAAACTTTACAGCCATCATCTCGAAACGTCGAATTAAAATTAGCAAATATAAATGCGATAAAATCGAATACAATTCGCAGTTACTACAGAAAACGCGGGAAATTTTATGACTTTTACTCATAGAGGCGTGTGTCGAAGATGGAAAACAATGGTACCTATTAGATATTTAAAAGCGCAATATTTCAAATAAAGTTTTAATATTTTATCTATATATATAAAACTCAAAGGTGACTGACTGACTGACTGACTTAGTGATCTATCAACGCACAGCCCAAACCACTGGACGGATCGGGCTGAAATTTGGCATGCAGGTAGATGTTATGACGTAGGCATCCGCTAAGAAAGGATTTTGAAAAATTCTGCCCCCAAGGGGATAAAATAGGGGATGAAAGTTTGTATAAATCTTATTAGATTTATTTCATTCATTATTACGCAGACGTAGTTGCGGGCAACAGCTAGTATTTCATAAAGTATCTTCTGCAGTTTATTTAAATTATTACTTATTTATACAAACTGATACAGTAATTTTCGTTCCACATTAAATCAATATTACCGGCCGTTCACTTAGCGCAACCAACCACAAAGCCGCTTCGTTATTATACATATAGAGGTCATAACTGATACCGAATAAAACTGTCTTAAGCCAGTCAAATATCTTTTTTTTTTAAATTTTCCACATATTTCGGATTATAAGTTTTTTAGCGTCTTGTTCTAACAACAGACTCTATTGATTAACTTTATAATTTTTCTTCTAAAGTTTAAGAATTCCCTCACTGACCCATCAAGCAAAATACAATTAAAAATTACTGTAGTTTAATCCTCTGTATAAACTAATTGGATATATCAACAAAGCATTAAATTAACGAATACGTCAGGCTCGGTGGTTAGTGGTCGATTGATTTTGATTTCTTTCAATTATAACGTATTTAATTAACAATTCAACATATCGCGTGTTGGGGATAGGGTCATAGATAATGACAAGGTCGATCAACCTGTCATTCAACAACATTTATAAATGACCAACTTTTATCAGTTTTAAAAACGGTTAAAAACACAGAGTTCAGACACTCATGACCTAACTATGTAATAACTAATTATTATAATATAAACATGTGATCATTGAACTGTGGTGAGATAGTAGCTTTTTATATACAATTCTTAATTACTCTCAACCATGGAGTCGATGTCGAAATAAAAACTAATACAATGCTCTGACCCCAACTATAACTCGAAACAAATATCTATTATTATTTTAAATAACATCACACATATATATTTATAAATAAATAAATATTTGTTTTGACCGGAAACGTGCTTGACCGCTACATTACCAACCGAGAAATATGCTTGAGAAAACGATGGAACAACTTACGCTTGTTTTCCAGTGGACTGCGGTGCGATTTAATTTTTTTCGGAGATATTTCAAATAGATATTTATAATTAGATTTAAATTCTGTTTATTATCTATACATTTTAAAATAGTTAATAAGTTCTAATTGTAACTTACCTGATTTTCTCACAACTCTATGAGCAAAAGTAGTGAAACTTGCACCCGTGGCGTACATATCTTAGTTGACATATCTTCTACAGTTCGCTTAGCTCAACGCTCTCAACACGTGTATGTGTGGGGATGTATTCAATTACATGACGTCAATAATACCCACTTCTATATTTTTTAGATAATAAAACACCCTTAAGTTACGCCTACTTAATGTTGTTACGTCGTTATTATTTAAATGGTGAATGAAGTTTTCTGATAAATGCCTAATGGCGTTTAGCCATTGTATATAATTTTTTGTGCAATAAATAATGATTAATTAATTAATGTTTTGATATTTCCTACGACCTACGTCATAATCACCCAACCATACAACAAACAGCCAAATTGATTTTATTGTTGTCTCTGTGGAGTGGACATGAATCATAAATGATAATATAGTGTTTAGTGAAATAAATGCAATTTTAAATGACTTTTTTTTAGTGTTTTAGTATATAGCAAAGATCGCCTGCTAGTAATAATATAAATTATCATATAAAAAAGTTTCTCCTGACAATATCCTTCCGCGTTGCATGCCAATGCAGCAGTGCACTACTAATTCCCAGGCTACATGACAATTTATATCAAGCGACAATCTAGCTAGTAAACAACGTATGTAATTTTACCACGACGATAACGTAAGTGGAGCACAAACTATGCCACATTTATAATGTAGTAGAATGCGTGCGCGCAACACTAAGTATCTGAATCGATTTTAATGTGGAAAAAATATCATTAGCATATCATTGCTAGCATATATTATGTTACTGGTTTTAACTACGTATTGTCGTGTACCAGACGACTAATAGTAGAGTGGCTGCACAATGCAGATGCTTAAACGCAATCTCATACTAATTTATTGCTCTTGCATTTTGTAATAAAAGTCATTTTGGCGTGAAATATTTTCTTGTGTAAGACATTTTTATTTACGATATTTTCGGATAACTCTTGTGTTATAGGCAATTGTCTATGTAATTTTAGTTTTCACTAACGTTATGCCTTTATTTGGATTTAATCCAATGAATGCATTGTGGTCGAAATTCAGATATTATTTGTGCCATTAGCATAAAGTCAACTAAACTATCTCTGATTTTAATTGAATTTTTAATTTGGCGAATATGGTTGTAACTTCAATAAGTTCACGAATAATTTCAAACATCACTACAATGTTAGTTTTGTTTATACAGTGTTTTGTTGGTTGAAGCACACAATACGTGACTCTGTACGGCGTCATCGGGTGTGGATGAGGCCGGCTGAACCTTATCTGGCGCAGGATATGGCGCTTCTTCCGTTGTGAGGAGATACCACCACCTACGCCTTATTAAAAACTGCTGTAATTAACGCTATTATAAACTTTTAGACGTGCGAAGTGTGTCTAATTCACACTAATTTGCATTTATAAAAAATATGTTAAAAATATAAAAAATAAGCTCCCACTATTCCAAAAATAATAATAATAATAATAATGTTCACTATAGTGTTGATTCTATCTATCTATTGTGAGTCACCTCGTGTTTCATGTCGATATATCACTCATATATAAATACAAAAATATATTAAAATCAGTTGAACTTTTGAAATGTATTGAATGACAAACATCCAAACATTCGCACATCATACCGTATTATGCTTTGAGTTACGATAATAAGCCTCCATTGTGTCGCGTGTCCAGCTCATTGTGCCGGATAATTATTATATTATAGTTATGTACAATTGAAGTCATTCACTTTGGCAGTATCAATGCGAATGAAAGACATCTCACTTGCATGTGTGCGTGAATGAAGTCTTTATGAATGTATATGTGTACGTGTGTGGGTGCGATATAAGACATATAAAATGAAATAAATTCCAACAATAATAGGTAATATGGTTATGAATCAGAATTAAATTTAATTTCTGTTTAAAGTTGATCTATATTTAATTCTAACTAATAATAGAATAGTAAATATGATTGCAATTTTCTTTTCAATTTTTTCGTTGCGATAATGCGCACGCGCCGTGGTTTAGCTCACCAAGTGACGACCACAATAGATAGTGTAGTAAAATACAGTCATTGCAACGCGGATGTTACGGACTGAACTTCTTTTCTGATAAAACAAATGATACTTTTAAAGGAAGTGATATTTAACTCGATTCAAATAATACCTAGATCTATTACACCCAAATGTTAGCTAAATGTGACGCCTTCTTTTATTATTTATGGTAAATGAAAAGGTGGGTTACAATTAAGATAGAAGAACTCATCCCTAGAACGTTTACCATGAATAAAATTTCAATTACAATGATATTATATTTGTCAATGTACTATAATTTTGACACTTCCTAATCACATATAAACGGCTGATAAAGAATGTAGTTTCGTTTGCGAATACAATATCCAATTAGAGGAGCCTATAATCATATAGTAAAATATATAATTTTTCACAATATAGCAATCTAACAAGCCCCTCCTTAGCCACATCTAATGACACCAATAAGCAAACTATGATTGATCAACATAAGTTTTCATACGAACAATAAATATATAATTAAATATAACTTAGGTAAAGTATAGAATAAGTAACAATAGAATAAGCGTCTCCCACGCGAAAGTAACTGGGATCGTTGTTCATAATGTCCGACTCTTGATACCGTTCCTAATACGATCGCAAATTATTGTCTCACTTTTATTTCTATTAAGACATTTTTTTAGTAGAACAAGAATATAATATTGTATCCAATAGGTATCATTTGAACTCATGAGACATACATTTAATACTTGACAACGATTATTAACGCTTGTATTTATATTATCAATCTCCACTTTAAAATATAAACAAAGAACGGAGCGATGACTTCATCAACTAATCATGAATATGAAACAAATGAACATTGTAACTCGACTCAGACACGAATTCGTTTGATCCAACGCCATTTCGATATTGTGAATAACAAGAATAGTGTAAAACAGATATCTAACTACATACACATGAAACTGTGCAAGCACGATTTTTCCACTGCAACACACACTATCGCCGTCGGATAATTGGGTTTGTGCATAACAGAGCCGCGATGCGAATAAATTACGACGCCATTTGTAGAGAAAGTTAGTTGCGTTTTGCTTAGTTTGTTGACGATAGAGTAACATACGACCATGCAATTTGTACGAAAAACGTTACATTTTTATAGGAAAAGTTTATATTTAAGTCCGTGAAAGGTTCACATTATTGAAACAGTTGGCATTTCATCTTTAGTTCACTTTTAGGTCTATCATGTAAGTTCTATAAAGCCCGGTCACTACAAATAATTAAATACCTATATACAATGTTAGCAAGTAACAAAATAGGCAAAAATACCTAACAGATTATTGGCTATTGCAGAACAGGAAAATATCCCACAGAAGTAGTCTGTTTTACCTATAAAGTAAACGGATGTCGTTAATGTATTCTATTACCACGATATGCACATTTGAATTTCTCTCGCGACTTGTATAACAGGTTGCATTACTTGGATTTAACTGATGATTGTCATAAGGCTTGGTATTTTATGGTATTTAAATGTTTTAGACTTATTTTATTATATAATATAATATTACTGTAGGTATCTATTTAATAAAACTTGAACAATATGGGGTAACAAAGGTAATATTTTTGGCCCTGGGTTTTAGCTTTTTTGGGTAAATAAATTAAAAGTTAACATACCAACGCGGGCAAAATCGTCGCTATAGTCTAAACGCATTTGGAATGTGATAGGCATGATAAAACTTTGCGGAGTCGTATTCAAATAATAAACATACTCTGCCAAAGATGGTAAAGAATTAAGATTAATTTGTTCGTAGCGAACCGGTCTGAATGTCAATAAACTAAAGAGCTGTGAGCGCCCGCACGAAGCCATTTAATTTTAATGTACCAGTAGATATTTTTAGAGTAGTAAAAATCCACGTAGTTATTTAACTAGTAAATGAATTTCAATTGGTTATAAATGGAATTACCTTTAAATCTACATCTTAGTTATAACAAATAAGAGCTAAAATAATACCAAAGATCAACTACGCATTTCGTGAATTCTTTTTGCATTGGTATAATGGACACTTAAGGATTATTATTATTATTATACATGACCTCTGTCGAAGCTAAATGGACACGAGGCAGTTGAAGCCCAGCGGGAAGTGTGGCTGTCGAAACACGCGAACTGGCGATAATGTCAAGGAACCACAGCTATGTCGGGACAGACATGTCAGTCGTGACGAGCCGACAGATCTTACTCAATACCCTTCAAGGAACTCCTAAACCATAACCGACTCACTCGTGCGATTCCACTCGCGCACATCGCCTACAACACTCTTAATTAATATTACTAAACACCATTCTTCATCTTATTGAGGACGTTTGGAAACCGCGTACCTACGTGTCGAAATTGTAACAATAGAAATTCACACAATATGTTAAAATACCCATAGTCTCGTAAGAATGTGCTAAGAAATGAAAGGAAAGCATAACAATGCGGATGCCGAAGGAAATGATGAATCAATGTTACACAACTCGTCGTATGCAAAACATAGAAATATCGATAGCGGGAGAAACATCGTCACCGGCAATGTCGACATCATTATCTATGTAGATAACCTGCCCTGTCGAACTATTCGTTGCCTCATATTATCTATCTAAAATGGTGTTCACGAATTAGGTTAAAATATTAACAACGTTGAAGCTCCGATCGTTATTCAGTTATGTATGATGCGACGTGGCTCGCGGCGTATTGATGAGGCTAACAGCTGAGTTTCAGATGCCGCCGACGGCCTTGTGTGAAGTCCGTTACATATAGGAGGTGAGCTCATCGACCGAACCGGCCTAATCACCATCCTATTGAACTGGCAGCCAGCCTACACTGGGCTTGATAGCTGCGTCTTACATAACATTTCTGTTGCAGCTACGATTGTACATTTACCAACAAGTGAGAGGATTTGAATATTGTTAGTTTCTTTGTACTAAGTAAAAGTGATGCTGCGATTAGTATTCAATTACTAATGATATATGCTATTCCAATCATGTTCATGACAATGCGATCTATTTTTGAGCGGTTAAAGAAAAACATAACAAGAATAGAACAGCGCTAAGCTGAGTGCCACTTGACATTCATTATCTTTACCTTTCGCTACATTAAGATCCATTACTATAAATTATGGAAAACATAGTCAGTACTCACATATTACAGTAAATATTTACTGATTCATCACTATAGATAGCACAATGATTGTGATAATGTTTTCTTGTTCCACTCGTACAATGCGACCTTGTTTACTTATATGATGGTCTGAGATGTTGCTCTATGCTTTATTTCATGTGGAACTATTATTGAAAGAAAATGTTTAATTAAAATACGAAGGGCACGTAGTTACGTAGTGGCAATGTCTTTCAACCGTTCACTCGCAGTCGTCACGTGCACCTACTCCTTTCTAATATACGGGTACTTTCTATATCGCGCATAACCGGCGTCTCCACAATGTATGCAATCTTAGTGATCCATGTTATCTCAATCTTGATTAATGTGTTGCGAAGGTAAGTACTTACTAAATACTTCTCGTTTTTCATAATTATACATACATACAGATATAATATGTGAGACATTCTGCTACGTCATATTCTACTATTCTTGATGCATAATGGCTTAAAATTAAATAAACATATAACAAAACTAATTTAATAAACAATTGAGGTCAGTTTACGACATAAAATTTCTACTCGAGACTTTTTAAACGAAAATATTTTCTCCTTTTGGACTAGTGTATTTGTAACGTATCTTGCTCTGCAATTGGCAGTTTAATTAAATCCGATGGAGATATAAATCCTATGGCACGTCGTCGTAGAAAGTGCGCGTGATGTAACAATGCTGCAGCGCTCTCCCGGAGTCGTGACTGTTCTGTCCACTTCACGCTCACACGCCCCACCGAATGCCTCCACTTTTACCTATCTACCTATACCATCTCATAATCGAACCTGCAGTCTACAGCACGAAATATCAACTGCAACCTCTCATTACTATCAAAGTCAGACGACTATGTAATTTGATTTGCTTTCGAAAGTTTACTCCAGAAGACAATTAGGCAAGGGAGCACTTCAAAGATTGACATAAATATTATTAAATGAACATCATTGGATGTCTGTCCTTGTCATTTTGCACGTAACACGTTTATAAAAACATCAATTGTTTATCAAATAATAAATTTTCACAAAATTTCATAGTAATTTGTGACGCAATACTCGGTGTGAACATTCACCCGCCCCATTGATTTTTATTACCACCCTACGACATACAATGGCAACGTATGAATGGGCTATGGGGCCGTGGTTCCGGGTTCAAGCCCTACGATGTCGTAGTAGCACCCGACGACACGCGACAGGTGACACGGCCTCCTCCCACGCACACACTCGCATTCTAATCAAATAAAATTGTGTTTGCTTGCATGCATGTAAGAGTGGCGGATTTATCCAAGCGGAATGCCGGTCTACGACATTTTTCCACCGTAGAACTGTGATACGATTAGTATCAAAATAATATATTTTCAAAATGGCTTTTAGTTGTAGCTACAGAAAATTGCGTTGTATTTATTGCCAGATAATAATTTCAAGATAATAAGACGAGGTACTTACAAGCTAATATTTCCAAATAAAAAATCATATTACGTTTTAATTTTAACTTAATGGTATTTTAAAATAAATAACATCTTATAGTAAATATATCAATTAGTGTTTAAATTACTTTATATATATTAAATATTTGTTTCGTCTAGGAATCAAACCAGAGGCCTTACGTGGCACACTGTATGCTACTGATCACTGCGCTACTGAAGCCGACAACATAACACGTTATTATGTAAAAGAAACTTGTTATTTACTATTAAAGGATGAAGTATGATCATTTGCCATAATTAATAAAACGGTTCTTTGTATAGATTATGCAAATTTTCCGTATATAATGTTAGAATGGATTAGACATAACATGCGAACTGTGAAATTATTTACACAACTAGTAAGTGTGTGTGTATAAATTTGTATAACCTTGGACCATGAACTTCGTGAGAGGGTATAGTCACGAACGGTAATGTGTTTTAACTCTGAATTCCATAAGGGGAAATGGACAACAGTTGACAGCTAATAGCAAAATAGAGAATGCGTCGTATGTTTTAATCTTCCTTCCAAAACTTCGCTGAAAGTTTTAATAAAGGTTTCACCAATTTACTAATAATAATTTAAAAGGAAACCGCGACTTGGTAATTACTCTTAACAAAAACAAAATACTACTGAAGGCTTTTGTTTGATTTTCAATATAGAGAAATAAAAAATTGGGCATTTAATAAAAGTCATTTAACTAAAGAAGTATCTCATTTATGAGAAGTAGTCAGTAAAAAAGATTATGTATAAAGACCCATTTAATAATATATAATATTATTGAAAAAAGTTAATGAGTATCATTTGATGCTTAATCATAAAAAGCCCATAAAGGTTATTGATTTATCAATGTTATACTCCAAAATAGTTTATTTATAACTTTAAATAATATGTTTATTTCAAGCGATAACATTTTCAGGTATGTCACAAGTCAATATTTTTTAAATCATTATCTTTTATTACCTTATTATTATATTAAGTAAATTGTTGTTTTACAGAAAAAAAACCTTTATTTTCACTAATTAAAAATATAACTCGTTTTGTTATCGTAAGAGCGCTTCTAAACCACAATTTAAATACATTATTTTTTATATGATGTTTAATAATAAATAGCAAAACGTGAGAGATGTAATTCATTACTGTACAATGTTCAAGGTGGTCAATTTTAATAAGAACATTGTTATTTTGGCAACGGACGTAGTTCGTAGAACATCTGGTTCCGGTTATAATATCTAGTATAAGTAGCTAGCTGCGTCAATACAATCCGTCTTTTTATCCTTAGAAACACCCTACAATTTAAATTCTAATCAAACCCTGAAAGGAGCGCCTAATTGAATCTCATAATAAATACCTATAAATAAACATCTTAAAATAAAATGTGATATCCAGGAATCCATTAATTAATTAATTAAAATGTTGAAATTAAAAAAATAAAACAAAAATGTAAACATTTAAAAGAATTGAATCCTGGCAAGTAAAATGTTTTTTATAGAAAATAAAGCACTCTGGCTGGCCTCCAGTTGGCGTCAAAGCGTGGGCTGTCACAGGCTTATAAACCCACAGCAAAGTCCCGGGACAGCCTCATTGCCCGGGCCGTCCTCCCATTCCACGGACTCCTTATCGATCTTACGCCCCCCTCAAACGCATAGTCTAGCGTCCCCGATGCACTTTCGAAGCGACACTCGCGATAAAAAAGGAAATTTATTACATCTACCTCATTTTAATAGATATATAATAATAAATACTTTATTGCTTTAAAAAATAATAATAATGCTAATACAATTTGGCACATAAGAAACAAATTTAGAGCAATTGGCGATCATATCACTAAAAGCAATTTCTTCCAGATAACCAATTGTCATAAGAGCAGTGTTAGTATCAGGCAATGCAATTTAGATAAATAATATACATAAATATAAGTAAACTAAATACATAATGATCATACACATCAGAAGGAGAGAGATATTATGATTTAAGTAGGTATATCTGATATTTTAGTTTTTAGGTTATTACTTGTAAATGTAGACAATTGAACCAAGAAGCTCTGCTTAATGTCGATTTAGTTGAACGTTTATATCTTTTTGTGATATCACAAAATAATGTCTGCGGTAGAAGTCACTAAATAAAGAAAATTTCAGAAAATACGCACAACAAAAGAGGGAATGAGACCAATCATATATGTTCCATGACAATTCTAAATATTAGTTCTAAACGAGAATTGCGCTTAACCAATTTGTATGCACAACAAAATGGAATAGCAGAAAGTTTAATAATGTGTAATTCAACTACATTGGCTTATCACGCCATATCAAGAGGAACAAATGTCATCTGTCATCTTCATTGCGCAATATGGATTGTTTATTAGAGATACTTTAATACCGATAAATTACTAAAACGTTTACACGATAATTTAATACCATTAGATTAAGTACTGTGGAATATTTAAGTTCATAGAGTAGATTGTACCAAATGAAACATAATGAGACAAATCACAAGTATTACATTATAGCAGTGATCCTCAACCTTTTTTTTTGTTGCGACACACTTTTAACGACTTCAAAATTTGGTGGCACACAAAGATATGTTTAAAAAGTTTTAAATGATATTATTTAATAATATTAACACTATTATTATATCTAAAATTTGGCGGCACACTTTTAGAATTTCGTGGCACACAAAATTGCCGCGGCCCACTGGTTGAGAATCACTGCATTATAGTGATGTCTGAAGTTACTCGTGGCGTTTGTTTTGATTAATTTTATTTAATCAAAACAAAACACACCAGTTATTTAATAGGAAAATAGAGAAAATTCAAGTTAATTACAATACAGACGCGAAAGGCTTGCGTAACTAAGAATAATAATTATGTAAGAAAGTTGATTGTGTCGCTTGCTAGTTTTACAGCTTAAATCATAATTGCCTATTTTATGACAGGAAAAGTTGCTACCGAGTGTTAGTTAACCGAGTGATATGAAACAATGTAAGAGTATATGCATATTGTATATATTAAACACCCGCATGTGTAATTATTTTGTAAAGATAAATGTTATTTTAAAGCTACTTTTATAGATAACAATTAGATGTATGGTTCATTAAATTTTATTATATTACTTAATGCCCTAAATAAGGTAGTTACTATTATTTTAAATAGGTTGATGCTCGTTTTAATATCTAAGTTTAATTGCGATTTGTGTGGTCACTTTGGAGACATCTAGGGGATTTTTGGTGAATATGGCCATTGCGATCATGACAGTTCTTCTCTACAGATTAAATGTCTATTTTTCCTTACATAGACAATAGTTACATAGTTCTAGTATTTTTAATAAAAAGTAAATCCTGTAGTAATTTATATGACCTAAATGTTAGAGTTGCTTGCAGAAAGTGGTAGCTACGTGGAGTTACCTATACCAATTAAATTTGAATGACTAAGGTAAATCAATAAAAATTAATTAAAATAAGGAAAAAGAACTAGGTGCGAGCTGCCAAGATCGGGTTTATGCTGCAGGTGTGGGTGACTCATATCCAAGAAAACGAGGATTCGAAGGCCATACGTCTTGTACATTTTATTTTTAACTTTTATGATAATGTTATAGGTGTGCATGATGTAGTGAATACATCAAAGTTTTATTTTTAAATATTTCATGAAGCTTTTACAATAAAAACTTTTTAATTTAATTTATAAAAAGTTTATTCAGTGTTAGGTGAACGTTCTAAATCTCTATACGATCGATAATTTAAGATTAAAAAAATACATTCCAACATAATGTAAAAATATTTTAATTAGAATATAAAGTTATTAATAATTTAAATTCTTCAAACAATAATGAGCCAAATAACGCATTAAGCATTTAATTACAGTTGCAATCATTCATAATTACAATTGGAGAAAAATAAATTCCAATAAAGTTAATATAAAACCACAATTATACCAATTATGGTTATAATCGCTTGTTTAATAAGTTATTTATTGATACTATTATCACTTCATAGCAAGAATTAATACAAGGAAAATCCGCGTTCAATTATTTCAATGTATCGAGACAAGACTAGTATGGAATTCGGAAGATTATTTACTTATTACCTATTAGAACTGATCTTTCGATTTGAGAAACTCCGAATGACGTAATAAATTGCACCGACGAATAACTAAATGTAACGCTAAGAGTAAAAAAAAGCAAAAAGTAAAGTAAAAATTGCGTTAAATAATAAAGGTGTAAATTAATTAAATAAATATATATTGAAATCAAAAATATATTATTGTAAAACTAAATCGAAACGATAGAGTTTTATCATTTAGTTAACTCATGAATGAACGAACGGTTACTTTTCGTATGCTATGTAGCATGTCGTTAAACACAAAAACTATTGTGCTAATTTGTTCAAAAATATCTATTTATTTATATTTATAACTGATAATGAACTTGAAACATCTTCTAGAAAAGTGGTGAATTCTAGTTAAAAACATTGTTCTTATAAAATAGCAATACAGTGTTTATTGGTTGAGAGGACAGAGGCCTCGGTTGGCGCCACCTAGGGTTACCAGTTAAAATTTAAATTAGACTTATTATAAACATAATATTTTATATTTAGTATAACCATTATGAAATATTTTTGATCACAAGCTGTTCGTGTTATTTTTTTCACTATGTATAATTTTTAAAAAGAAACAAAAGAGCAATAACAAAAAAGGCGCCAAAAACTTTCACTTTTATACAATTTCATTTGGTTTATGAATGAGATTGGTCGTGTATTTTTTCTAATGGTAACCCTACAGTTTGGCGCGGTCAATGAACGCGTCATAAAGCGAGTCTACAGCCCGCGGCTGGGCCCCACAACCATCAGCTAAAACAATGTATCCCAAATTTTACTTGAAATTCGTTCTTATTGAGCAGCATTTTATTGATTGAGATACACAGATTAATACCGTTTTAAATACAATAATTTAACACCTGTCTATAACAAAGATTACTGATAAGAGACTTGTTCACCTATTTAAAATTGTTTTTAGAAACTAAAATTTTTCCATGTTTCAATAATAATTAGATATTTTTTTACAAGCCTAGTTAGGCACATTGTTTCAAAACTTATTTGCATAGATACAGGCTTGCAATCAAACCCACATCTCATTTGTTTAAAATTTAGAAATAATCGGGTCGCAAACGAGTTGTAATAAACTGTAGCTGGGGAGGGAGGGTGCGTTCAACGAACGTCCGCGGGCCGGCGCTGTCCCAAGGTCGCAGCGTTCACTCGCCGATCGCTCTGCACCACTACTCACTAAATAGTTACATTGAATTTTTACCCCAGAATACTTTTAATATCATAAACGACACTAAAATGATTGATTTCGCTTTATAAGGCATTGTAATTAGAAAAAAGAAAAAAGTTTGTACATTGTTACATTAGTCTCTTAATTTACCTACTTATTAGTTTTTTTTTTTTAAATTTTAGATACAATGCGGGGGACATCGGTTATACGGATATGACCAACGTTCTCACTTTTTATACAATAATACAATCAATTGTAACAAAACATCAGACACACGATATGGCATTGGGATGATGCCAAAAAACTCCAATGTATTAATTACAAAACACCAAATCGCAAATTTTGTTTCTACTTTAAATCTAAATGTCAAGTATTTCGCTACATAACCGTTTAAGTAGACGTTACCTAAGTTGAATATCTAGGTTGATGTATTGTAAAAGTACAAGGAATGATGCAAAATATTGACATTTCAATGCAAGCATATTTTACTTTTACATTTAGTTGGTTGTATAAGTTGACTTAACGACTTCACTTGCCCAGTTTGCAAGTTAATTCGACCGTCAACATAATAGAACGTAGATTCTACGAGATGAGGAAAACTCTGATCTGGTTCGTTTCCGGTTAGGCAATCTCTTCGATTTTATCGAAATATTCCTTCAATTTGGTTATTTACAAAGTCATATATATCAATTGGTTGAACTGTATCTATCATGTTGTAAAATAAAATTAATTTCGGAACGAACCGAATAGAACATGCTAACCGCACCCTAGCCTGGAATGCTGAGATTGCGAGACCAACACGTGTGACCATTGCACTCAGCTGCACTACTTAGACACTGGACATACTAGTTCCCACATGCTCATGTGATATTTTACATCAGTACTTCGCAAAACTGCAAAGCTCGTCTATTGTAGAAAAATCATTTTGTTTGTAGGCATCCAATCGCAAGGACGAGGGTGCCCCCTCCACCTGTCGTAATTTTCTTCTTCGTCTGCAAACGCAGCGCACTGGAGAAATTCCTTGAGTATTCGGTTCAACGGCCGAGCTGCGGCTGCGCTTGTGTGTGTGCCCGGTGTATATATGTGAGCTGCCGCGCACACCATCACGCCTATCCATGGCTCTGCAAACACGCGTACCGTTACCCGCTGTCGTGCTTCTACTCTCCACCTAGGGAGGCCTCGCTCCTAATACCGATCTATCCCTACAACTTTATTCAACTTTTCATTATTTTACATTTTTTGTATATTCCCATTGTAATAAATACAAGTGCGTTATAAGTAGTTAAACGGCGAGTGAGAGGAGCCTTTAGACTAAATTGTATTCACCCGTGGAGGACATTAATGTAAGTGGGCTGCGGGATATTGGCACAGACGGGCCAATAAATTATCGGTGACGCATCACATACCCTCGTGTAGGAATGCGTCAATGGCGAAGGAGTGCAACGGCGGCGAGTGCAACCTAGTTAGAGCGGCATGCAACACCTGCGGGAGGGGGCTCACTCACCGCGGAATCCGATTATATCTCTTCTAAGATTTCATCACTATGAAGGCAATGTTTCTTTTCACTCGCTTCGCAAAAGCTCTTGCATAATTTACGTTTAGAGAGGAGCATACCTAAATTATTAAGTTAGTGAAATAAAACGATGTCTTTTACCGGAGTCACGTATTGCTTTTATTTCGGCCATGTAATTTGGTATTCAAATGGTGACCTTAGGTAGTTACAATTAACTTTTTATTGGCAATATTTAACAACGGCTGAATTCCACAATAAGGGGCGACGAACGAAGAAGGGACCGAGGATACGTCGTTACGACAAATGTGACATCCTGACCGATTCGCTTCGTAATTGAGAGTGACTCAATTGACGATGAACGTTTCTATCAAGGAGTGACGTCGTACTTTGTACATACTAAGACCTACTTTGTATCTAACGTACAAATAAATGATTCCAAGAAACGTTATTAAGAAATATGGTAACTATCTGTGTTTATGATAAAAGGCCGTAGTGTTTGACCCGGATATTTATTGATAAAAAATAATGCTTTTACTAATTATTTCTATGAGAGTTATTATTTTAATACAAAATAAAAGCTAAAAACAGTTTACTTTGAAACATATTTTTATTTTGGTTATAGCATTCTCATAATATACCTTCGTGCAAAGAGCGTGTAGTGGTCAGACAATGGTCCGGCTACTGCGCAGTTGATCATATTCGCCGGAAGCTGTGACGGATGCGTTTCGAAATTCTTGTCGCACATTATATACTCGAAGTGGTATACATTCATATACTCGTACACTTAAGATATCAGCATTATTGTTTAGTCTAAGCTTCAAGTGCGAATATTAGTATAAACAACAGCTCTAAATTCATTTAACCTTCTTTTGTTTAATATAACCTTAGTAAGAATCCAAGAATCAAACCCCTGATTTATATGCTAATAATAATAACCAACATTCTTAATTTAAAAATATCGCATTGCCAGCTATATATGACAAAGCATTTACAAATAAATTAAAATATGTTCGGTAAAGAATTGTTATTAATATTAAGACTTAGTTCGTATGCCTAAGATATAAAAATGTCGTAAATAACAACTTCTATATAGATATTCAACAGTTTCATAGGACATGTGGATCTTGTACTCGTAAGCAAACTAAAGTACAATGACATCGAGCAAGTACACTAACACGTTATAAAATATTTATTACGCAATTGTAGCAGAAAGAGAGCATATGAACGTGAGGAAAATTGTTATTAATAGAAAATCTCTCAAGTTTTACATACATACATATGTAGGTAATTATTTATATTGAGATACTGCGACCTTCACTGGAAAGCATTGGGAAAGGATGAATGCTGTTAGTTGACTGGGTACGACAAGCCTAAGCCGCCTCAACTAACAATTTAATTTTTTTGAGCAATATACCTACTTCACAGGTTAGAATATTCAAATATAACATTGTTAATAGATATCTTATTGCCAATACATATCCAGAATGTATATTAATAAAATAATGTATTTTTATTTGATCAAATAGCGAATATTATTCAACAAATACCTTGTTAGATACAATTTTAGGTTGGTACTTTTATTTTACGCAGGGTTTGCGTCTGAGACGTGGGCGTGAGACGAGAATAACATTCGAGCTGGCCGACATTTGCAAATATTGATTGTTAGTTAATAGGACTTAGTACGACTTTGTTGTAGTCCGCATCGGCGACGGCGAGCTCCGAGTCACACTGACATTGCGTACAATCCGGCATCCCATATGGAATGCGGTCGCACAACCGGCCATGCACCGCCCCGCACCGCGCTACATGCTCTCTCCTTCCGATATACTTAGTGGGATAGGCCCGACGTTTCTATTAGATTCTTATTGTATTGCTATAAGACATTATTGGTTAAAACACGAGTGTTGAACCAAATTGCGATCCAATGACGTCATAGCAATAAAAAGTGATAAATATCAAAATGGCAATTTACATTATCAATGCATTCGTTCAGCACCTCCTATCCTGAGGGACCAGTACTGCTTCAAGCAGACGTTTAATGTTTGCAAGCACTTGTTTACAAACTTCATGATTCAACCAACATAAAGGTACAATGTTTAGAAGATATATGTACGGAACGAGCCACGTCGCACAAAGGAGGTAGAATAAATTACAAATTATATTAAAATTTTCAAAACATACAAATACTCACCTCGCTGTAATACCAATCGGACGTTAAAAATATCCACAAACTCGATCGCACAGATAATACGGTTATCGTCCGTATAACACAAATATTCACTACACCAACATGACAACATAAATATATGGATAATACCACTGACTGTATTATGTTTGATCACAGCTGATACACTCTTCGCACTGCTCTAATGACAACTCGTGAAAATGCACAGGGAGGGCGGGGTTATCGAATATGAAACGTTAAGTTTAGTGGTCAGCCACTTGTAGTACGACGGAGCATGTGATACGAACGGGCGACTGCGTACAGCGAAACGCCGCGTAGCGGACTGACTGATTCGGAGAGCAACTGGGAGAAGTGAGAGGGTGGGGCGCGGTGCGACGGCGCGCTCTATGCCGACGTGGCCAGCGCTTAGCAACGCACCGACATAACTATAGCAACCCAGCTACAGCCGCATATACGCGTTATCAATAAATACCTTGCCGAACCGGCCGGCACATTTTATTTTGGGAAGTCCAAAATGAAAATATACGCAAAATAATTTCAAGTAAAATGTTAAATTGAATAAGGAATTTATGAAAACACCAATTGTTACAGTTACATGTTATTGTTTAATCAGAGATCAGTCATAATAGCAACACTACAATTTACGCAATTATGCTACTTCACTCACTTCAGAGAGATACGTAAATATAGAACAAATAATGTCCGTCTCAAAACTTATTTTACAATAATTTGCAGAAGCGCAATGTACTGAAACAATGTCTCAAAACACAATTGAATGTTGTACTTACTCACAAATACAAACAATTAGGTGTTCAGGTAGAGAAAATACCTGCTATTGTAAAATAAGTTTGACAACTTTCTGAAACGAATCATTTAACCAAAATACAATTATTATTAAACGCAAAAAAAGACTTACAAAAAGTATTAATAGTTCTTACAAAATTGTAAAAAAAAACCTTTGCTGACTTATATTATTCTTACAAAACAAAAAATAAAAATAGAGCGCAACCTAAACAAAGATATTCCTGAAAAACTTAATTAGACGCAAGAGGCAGAAATTTCAATAATTTCAACTTGTACAGCAATATTTTTAACAAAGTATAACTTTTAGTAATCTGCTACTAACATATTTTGTTCAAAAGCATAAAGCTTTTCATATTCAAACACCTGTTTGGTCCATTCTATAACTACAGCTATATAATACATATATGTACTTCTTATTCTATTTAGAAGAAAAAAACAGTAGCAATCTCTATTATTGCCGTTGACAAAAATTATGTAATTGGTATATTCATTTCAACTAACAAATACAAACACTCATTTGTATATTTAAAAAAAACAATAAACAGTTTAACAGTTACTGTTTAAATTTTACCGAGTTTGACCTAAATATATTATAGAGCGTCATATATAGTATTTATTTCAATCACAAAGTATTAACTAATTTAAAAGACTATCTTCAGTGTTTATTTTTTATTATTTTAGTTCGACGTTACGAAAGTTTTATAAAGGAATTAGGAGCGAAACAACATGAACATTGCCTTCTTCCTCACACGTATGAAAAAGCCGATGATTACTGATGCACAGTTTCATAATTGACAACGACAATAATAGGTAAATAAAATAATACAATGTACAAAGAATTACAACCAAGGATGCCAAGCAGGATCCATCCGGCAGAGATTATCATGGCTGTTAGCAGCAGCAACCAGCGTGGCCATTTTGCTTTCCGGGCCCTCAAACGTGGATAACGCATTCAGTCTATTCATAACCATTGTCACCGCTTTATTGACAACATTGACCACCGTCTCGTTATCCATTTCGTGCTTCTGTTCAGTTGAAACAGACCCCGCCATCTTGTCCTCCATCCGTTTCTTATATCCAGTCATTAATTCGTCGCGTAAAATCACACGTAATATAGCTTGTATCTGAAAATATATTTTATAATAGAATTATGTATTCGAAAGTAACTCGTTTACGTGACGTATAAACATATATATATTATTGAAATATTGAGAGCTATTAAATTACCTGGAAGTTTGGAGACACAAGACACCTAGCGACCGAGATTCCGGAAGCGGTAAGAGGTCCAGCCATGCCAATATTTGTGATGAAGTCACCAAGATTAGGTGTTAGACGGAATGGTACAGGTCTGTTCGCGTCCAATTCTGTTAAAGACAACATATGTAATTAAGCATTCTCAGAACATTTTTTTATAGAATATACTGCTTGATTGAAAGTAGAGAGCATTGTACTATGGCATGTCGAGGATTCTGATTGATAGGACCCACTACCTTATTATTACCTGCTCTTTATTGAGAAATTATTCAACAAACTAAAACTAATATGTTCCAGTATTAACATAATGCAGCCATTCTCAAAGTGTGTTCCGCGGAACCCTAGGGCTAAAATACTGCAAAAAATACCTACCAAAGGGAGATTATAAGGTTATATCTAAATATTCCAACTAAATATTATGTAATATTACATTGCAATATGATTATTCATAAATACATATAAATCAGTTTTTTATAATTATATTAAGGCTTTTTCCTTCGCCAAAATAGTTTGAGAACCGCCGACATAATATTTATATTATAACCCTGATTCTTTTCTTTATGTTTAATGCTGCCGAGTAAACATAAAAGAACCTGTACGTATGAGTTGTGTGTTACAGTAAAAAATGCTATATAGAATGACACTCATAGAGATCAAGCTCAGAATGTGTGATGCTTTAAATTGTAGCATATTAATTAAATTACCTGAACTATCATCTGAATCAAACTTAAAATAAGACACATTGAGCTGTCCAGAATCACGGTGCAAGTACAACATGTCGGGATTCAATCTTGTCAAATGGAAAGTATATTCAGCGAAGTTAATTAAGGACAATTGCAGTGTCATCATTTTCCTAAATGTCCAGTAATGTGTCGGCGAGGGATATTGCGCCATGGCCCATTGACGTAGAGAGTCTTTTGGGAACATGGAAGCCTGTACTTCTCGGAGTATGTCGCGTAGAACTTGATGAGACGCCTGGGCACTTCTGGCTTGCACTGCGGCTAAACGTTCATAGTAACGTGCCATAGGTGCTTCTGGATCTATATTCCTGTAACAGCATTATCAGTTAATATAAAACCTGCTTAGTTTAAATATTAATTTTTAATCAGTTAAGGGTATACAAACACTTACCTCTGAGCACATTCAGAACGATAAACGTCCAACAATGAAAGCGAACTTGGATTATCTTCAACCAAACGCATTTGAGGCGACACAGAAACGACGCGAGGTACTGTAAAGTTGAGGAACCTTCTCGAAGTCTCCTTATGTTTGCCCAAATAAAGATTTAACATTCTGAACAATTGTAACACGCGTTCCTCTCGTCGCGCTTCACCTAAACCAGAGTCGTTCACAACTAAATATGGATAAATCTTTCCATTATGACCTCTAATATACATTCTGCGGGCCGATGTGTTATGTTTCTGTACAATCTCTACTTTAGGCATAAATCGGGCTATTTTAACATGATAATGTGAATGTTTCGGTAAAAGAAACTCTCCAGGCAATTCAACTTCTGCCGTCTTCAGATTGAAGTTTGATAAAAATCTACATTTTTCTTCAATTAGGAATGATCTGCAAATCAAAAGTATAATCGTTTATATTTATTGTAACGTATGACTGCACTTGATTGGTCCGTAATGAGATATAACTGTCTCGTGAAGAAATCTACACACAGCAGACATCTGTCTGATACCTTTCAATATTGCGCTTAAAATTACGACTTCATCAACATTATTTTCTCATCGTAATTTTAATTCTAATAATAGCAACAAAAAATGCATACTTAGGTAATATTTTAGTTTTAGCTTCAAGTATTTTAATCCATACTCGTAGTTTTTGTATAAGTGTTTGCAATTTGAGTGCATTTGGTTGCATGAAATCGAAATCTGCAGCGAACTGTCCCTTCATCTTTTGGAATAATGGGTCTTGAGCTGTAGCTTGTGCACGTCGAGCGAGACTTTCCGATGTAGCTAGAAGTATCATTTAAAAAATATATATACAGTATAACAGGATATAATAATAAAGTAAATAGTGTATATAGAAAATGAGTATAAAATAAGTATATAAAAAATTTGTATATTGAAAACAGATTTTTTTTTTTAAATTTTTTAGTCACAAATCAATTTGACACTAGCATATATACTCACTGATCCCGATACCAATACCGAAAGTAGCGACAACTTTCTTGACAAAGTTTAGTGTATGTGAAGTAACGACCGCCTCGGCGACCGCGCCTCGTGTGTCGAAAGCAATCACATAACACTTGCATAGTGCTTGCCTAAGCTGCCTCAACACTTCTTCGTACCAATTCTCACGGAACCACACCATCTGTTTACACAATAAAGTACATATGTGATAGGAAGAACGTCGTTCAATAAAATCGGTGAAACTTTAAGAAGTGGTAATGTGAAAACTCAATTGCAACGTATATCCCGGTCGATTGTGACGATTAAAGTCGTGCCAATATATATAAATAAATAGACAATGGCGTACTAATTATTTATAGTTATAAAAACTTTTCAATAATAAATATAATGAAAAAACATAAAATTTATATATTAATTCGTAGGACAGCTATAATATAATATATATGCATCTAATATTTACAAGAGAGATAATTTACAAAAATTACCTGATCAACAATACCCTCAAGTGAAGACAGCACAGTGGGATGTATCTCTCGTTGCATCTGCATGATTTTGGAGCATCTCCACATCGGCATAGTCGCTTTAATAGGTGCAGGATCGCTTACTGACGATGGTAAATCACTCTTCACACCCTACGAATTATACACAAATACGTTAAGGATTGACTATTTTAAAAATCAAAGATTATATGTAGCTACAAACGTTTGTGTTAATACAACTTACAGTAGATGTGGTGGCTTGCATACTGACGTTGTCTGCAGTTTTGAATCGCTCGCGTTGTTCAATCTTGAGCGTCAGATACAGCGTTCTTATTGGGAAATATACAGCTTGCGGAAATAACCTTCCAACCTATGATATAACATTTTTTAATATCTAGTCAAGAAATAATAATTTACACTCAGTATTGTCAAACAATAGAAAGATGCATGACTGGGTTGTCATCCATCAGAACAATATTGCCTATAAACTAAATAAAATTCTACGTTGCCATCTCCTCTATAAAGTATAGATTAATAACATTACCTGCGTAAGTAGGTTGAGTATGACATTTCCCTCATACTGAACAAGTAACGCTAGCAACTGCGGTATCCATGTCAACCACTGTACTGGGGGAACACCGACTGCATACTTATCAACAGCTTCGGTGAGACTGTTCTTCTCATCGTCGTAACTTAACATCCACAGCACCTACAAGTTTTTCATGTACAACATAATAGGTTTTAGATTTGATACACATGTTTAATTACTCCAACTATATTATAATACGAGTGAGCACGATTTAGCTACAGCTTGGTGGTACAATTTAGTTCTAGAAGCACCAGTTCATTTAAGTATCTGTATTTTATAATTAGTTGTTTCAGGCGTTACTTTGCGGAAATCCATATTAAAGGAAATTAATTAAAATTATTTTGCTTATAATTCCCGCTACAACATTCAGTAATTTGTCTCGACGCGTTTCGTAACTTCACGTGGCATCATCAGGATACGTGCGGTCGCTTCGGCTTCGCTTCAACGACTGATCAATCGTTCATCATCGATCATGAACATAACCGATATTTCGAGGCAATAAAATACATTTATTTCTAATTAATATACAGTCTTTTGTTACAAACGCTTTAGTTTTTTACGTAAATATTACAAAGAGATATCTCAATTTCGTCATAACTTAATTTGTCCTTTAGGTTGAACGTAAACTCACTACATACCTTAGCACAGTATTTCCTGGCCTTAGACTCATTCTGGTGTCTGCAGGCGTGCAAGAAACAAGTGACGGCGGATATTCCTGCGGTCATGTGTCGCGGGTCTCGTATGAATATTTGTTCCCAATAATCCCCCCACAATGACCACGCCATCACCAATGTGTCTTGTAGTTGTACTGCAGCTGCGAATGCTTTGTTTGCATCCTCAGATCGTGACAGGTGAGCCGAGAGAAAACCTTCATAATTTGATAGAATTTTATTATCATTGTGTTCATTACGAATCAAAAAATAGTTAATTCATTTTGAAAATGTTGTATTAATAATTAACAGCCATACAAACCTTTAAAGGCGTAAAATTCTGCCGTCATATCCTTGGTGAAGTATTTAAAGTTGGTAGATTCGATCATGTCCAAGCCCTCTTGCAGTTCCTCCTTACCTTCTGACCATGACATCTGAATATGACATTTGACCTGTTGCCGTATTTTTTGGAAACAATCCACTATAGGCACACTAGGTATGGTGTAAATACGATGTAAAGAGTCAAGACACACACCGAAGAGATTCTGTTTTCTTGCTATTTTCGCAAAGTGCGTTATCGCCTGAAAATATTTAATATATAGAAAAAAAAATTTGTTAATGTCTAATTATTGGCCAAATTTTTGTTTTTGTTACAAGTATTTATTAAAATATAAAAGTTTATAATTACCTGCGCACTAGCATGAACACCAAGCATAGCATGATGAGCCATCGTAGGATCTGAGTGGTTCTCATAGTGTGATGCTATGAATTGATAATGATGTTGTCTCCATGTGAATATGGCGCTCCAATGTGACAGCGGGTCTGCTAGCACCGGTAGACGATTCCGCCATGTTTTTACAATAGCTTTCATATCGTGTAGAGATGACTGACGATTGTGAACCAAACCCTAGAATTAGATTAAATTAAAGTAAAAATGACACCATTATACCTATAAAATGAGAATGTATGCATTTCTTACAGTATGTATTTGTGCGGCCTCGCTGAGTTCCATGAGTTGTTGCGCCGCTCTGAGCAATGGCAGATGCGCATGCGCAACTATCCTTGGCAATCTGCGCCACTCTCTAACACATTGCGCCGCCGCTGCTTCTGCGTGTCTCTCCACGTTCGTCAGTTGTTGTTCACCACCCGCGCAGATGCACAGGTAACCGCGGTATAGATTCACTAGCCAAGCTGTGTACAAATTAATGTGTAATATTAAGAAATGCGCTCGCCACAGATGTTGATTCTTATTATTATTATTATTATTTATTTATTTATTCATTTATGAAGATAATTACCCATTTCACGCGGACAATTATATTCAACTTCAGTGAGAGCTTCTTTCATTTGCGTCCAATTTGGATTCCTCCACGAGCTTTCGAGCACAAGGAAAGAGTCTTTACAACTTTTATTGGTCGACAATTCGAGTATCGTGTCCCATTGGTTCAACTCTTTAGCACACTTCATCCAATGATTGGACCATAAATTAAATTCTTTATGCATATTAAAGCCTGTGGAATTGGTTGAAAATTCTTGCTTGAGCCGCATCATTGCGACGTCATATGCAGCCTGAAATATTTTATTATTTATATACAAATCATGAAACCAATGACTTAGTTGTAAGTCATTGAACATTATTATCAATCCTCAAAATGTGTACACCGCCTGTTTTTTATATATATTAAAGGAACAACTAAAATACTAAAACACTATACTTCATAATGAATATTTTTACACTGTTTAATTTCATTTAGTAAATGACCTTTAAGAGTATGTGAAATAAACTCACCTGGGCTTGTTCAAAGAATCCTTGTTGTTCATATGCAATGGCAATATTAGTCTCACGATATTTGGCGTATTTCAACCACATCCCTGACCACATATCCTCTTCTTGAAGTAATTCATACATGTCGTTTAAGGCTTCCATCATAATTCCACATCGGTGAACCACAATAAAATTGAAACGAGTTATCTATGAAGATATGTACTGATATTAATCATAACAATCCAAATGAAATAAAATAAAATAAAATCCGTTTGATAATTATATTTATAATTGTAATTTGGAATTATAATTAACCGAAGCTGCAATGTAGTCTGACGCTCGGCCGCCTGGTGCTCTGATAGCGCTCGGCGCCCGGCGCGCTGTGATAAATAAATTTTCATACTGTTTAAACTAATCGCGAGCAGTGAAATTTTCTTCGGGAATCTTAAACTTAAATAAATAACGCATGAAACTGATAAAAAAAAACTTCATATTTTTACCAGGAAGTCAGTTAAATCTTCATTTGTTAACTTATAAGTTAATTAAAAATATGATAATAAACAAATAATTTTTGGTTATTAATACTTTATTAAAATTTAAATATTCGACGATAAATCCTGAAAATTTCATTAATTTATCTTTAACGGTTGATTTAAAAACTATTTTTTAATTAAAAGTACCTAAAATTTTCATTCTGAAAAAAAATGTTGTTAAAATAAATTTTTTTAAAAAATCGTATGGGGGATCAATTTTACATAGCAACTACTTATGAAAAAAATACTTGGATTTTATTTTTATGATCAAGTGGAAAATGGGGGGTCCACTTGACGTGATCTTACTCATATAGCATATAATCCTATTAAATTTTAAGTTATTTCTTAAAGAACTACATAATGTTAAGTGTTTCATTTAACACATACATTAGCAGTAGTAGTATCGTCTTCAAAATCTAAATACTCCGATTCAACAGCGGCGGAGGGTTGTTTATTTGGTGGTGGATCTTGACACATTAACTCTAAGTTTAACGTCATACGATGCCATAAGTTGTGCGTTTTACCAAGATATTTCATCATACATCTGTAAATTGAAAAATATGTAAGTATATTAATTATACTTTAAAACATTGATTACTTAAATAAATTAAAAGCTAATAATTGAATGGACTCTCAATTGAATGATATGATAACATATTATTATAATTATTTTTACTTAGTCAATCAGAAAACTCAATGTAGGGATTAAAGTAATATTTATTGGCAGAGAACTGCAAGATGGAAGATTAGATTAACATGCATGTATGAGAAAAACGATGGTTTGGATCACTGGCGCTCCATAGTCTCTGCCTACCTCAAAAGCGACACAGGCGTAAATTAAGTAAATATAGAAGAAAGAAAAATCATACTAACGGTTTTAACACGACAGGCGGAGAACACCTAGATAATCCTTCTATAAATGTGTGCAAAGCACTGAGAGGTTGATCTCGTTGTATTGTATGAGCGCCTGATAGCACAAACGGTACTATTTCCTCGGATACATTCTGAAATAGGTCAGTTGATATGAGTAGATGAAAAAGCTAATCAAAAAAGCTTAAAGCGAATTATTATGGCGTTTATTATAGGTATTTCAAAAGTTTCACACTCATCATATCAGTGATAGGACTGGTGTATTGTCTGTATTCATTATCATTTTTAATGAGTTAACAATGGTCTGATCGGTCATTGGGTAGAGAGTTCAGTTTGTTTTTTTAAATATATATTTGTAACTTACCGCTAATTGTTTCTCATCAAAAGACTTCCATATCCTCGGGAAAATATTTAACCATATGTTATGAGCTAAATTGTCATCCATATGACATAATTGTGCACTCGCCAATATAAATTGATCTGTGGTAATGCGACTGGAGCTCTCAATGAACTCTAATTGTTTGGCTATCATTTGACTTATTGCTTGGATTCTGAAAATAGACGCTTTATATTCAAAAAAGTATATAAAATAAAGAATAAACACTTTCTAATATATTAGAATTCCATATATTTTGACTTTAGGTTTTGGCCTTTAATAAATCTTACCTATTAGGAACCTGTTTGATGTCCTCCTTTTGCGTGGAATTAGTAGAATCCAAGTCCATATCAAGCACATCTTCCTTGACAGGATCGATGGTGTCGAAGCCATCAGGTGCCTCCTCTTTTACATTAGAGAACATGATAAAGGATTTCTGGTCTTCTGCGCTTGCATTAGTGATCACTGAACTTATTCCAGGTAAGAGATGCTCAGGGTTATTCACGCGTATACGTTTTGCTGTGTGAAGGAGTCTTATATTAATTAAAGGTCTTACAGAATCACACACACGCAAGCAGTCTGTATGTAGAAAGGAAGTTGATTTAGGGCACAATTTTTAAATTAAAAAAATAACAGATCCAATAAGCATTCTTTTCATATTTTGTCTAATTTGTAAAGTAATAATTAATATCAAGGTAAAATCCACTTGCATTTAAAATACTAGAACAAAACTATTCCAGAGTTAATTAATAAAATTTATCTTAAGTTTTAAAATAAGTAAAGAACTTACATCGAACAACAGTAATAAGTATAAATTCAAGACATTGTTTTATCCAATAGTGTTGGCCAATATGTTCCCAATTTTGAGAGCAAATAATATACAGCAATCTGTCGAACACGCGTCGACGCACACTCTCATCGAATACTTCAAAGAATTTTGTACGTATGTGCGGTTGTACGCACCTCAGGCCGGACAAAAATGCCGGCTCTAGCTTCGATGACAATTCTGTTGCTTTTAGATGATCATCTCTGTAAAAATCAATGATCGTAGTTATTAAACAAAAGGATTTAGTTATCACTTTCTATACTTTATTTTGTGCTAGTTATCTAGTACACTCAAAACAATAACGCAATACTTTCATTTTAAAAACTACTTAAATGTTGTTGGTATCTTCACCACTTTTATCTGTCCATGTACATACTTGAGGAGAAAATGATAAAAATCAAAAGTGTCCCTAGGCATTCTTAGAGGGATCCAAACAGGGTGAGAGAAAAAACTAACCTGTACACATAATTAATCAAATCCAAGAACTGTGCGTTTAACTCTGCATCTTCAGGGAATCTCTTCTCAACATACTGCATAAGTTTTACTAATAAAATTGACTTTTCACGTAGAGTCGGTGCAGCAGAGGCGGCCGTACTGCGCGTTTTCATCCAATCTTCTAGCATACGAATAATTGCTTTCATAACTTTGGAATCCGCTGTCTTTTCAATTAAACCTACTAGCACTGCTCCGATAAAGTTTTTCCTTGTCTCAACAGGCATTGGTATAACGCGCCATTTAAGCAGATCTAAGCCTAATATCTGAAATTTAAAGTATTTTTAGAGAAGGCATAAAACTAAATGAGATACAGATACAGTTTTGTCATAAAAACATTATACAAAAAATATTTTTTAAATTATGTTTTATGCATTTATTTTTTAATGAACTAACAACTTTCATTATACTATAATCGCAACAAAATACTTGTAAAACAAGCAGTATATCACGTCACGAACGACAACATCGTTCAGTTCAAATCTTCTAATTTTTCAGCTCCGAAGACACAAGTACTAACTTAGTCAAGTCATATTTAAAAAAAGAGGAATACCAACCAATAACTCAGAAGCAGAATCAGTCGTTGTAGGCGAATGTTCCTTTGACATTTTCTGTAACACCCGCATCAATGGAGCTAATAGCCGGTCCACATACGATGGACAACTAGCACAACATGCTTTCAACATCATTAGAGGTCCAAATAACGAACTAGTGTTGCTGGGAGAGCCTGCAGTACCCTTTTCATATATAGCAAGGCCTTCGAACGCATATTTACTTATACAGGAGTATAACGTTTCCAGCTCTTCATACTGTAATTTAGTATAAATTATAATTTAAAATTAATTACGAGCAGTAATGAACATGCATTTTATATGCAAAAGTGTCAGTTTACAAATAAATTATTATTTAAAACAACTAAGTAATACGAAACTTACTTTAGTAGCCTGGGCAGCGCCAGTGGGCTCAGTCGGGAACAGGGCGGTCAATTTTGCTAACAAGTTATGCATTAACCGCACAACTCTCATATTATTTGAGGTGACACAAGCTGCTAGACCTCGCTGCAGTGGCTTAAATGTCACAAGTATTTGATCCCGTTTCATAACACTGAGCAGGAATACTAACAACTCAAGAGCTGTACACACGTTCGCTACAGCTGCTGGACTTGTGTCACTCGAAGAGAACACCTGAGAATAATGCATTATAATGATATATTACGTTTTAGGAGGTACACATTTTTGCATATCAAATTTGCAATGTAGATGGCAATATTGATAGACGCTTGAAACTAGAGTAAATAGTTATTTTTTAAAAAAGTAACTCCTTTAAACTAAGAAAAAGGCAAAGACTATATAAATGTTTTAAATACTAAATTAACTTATAATACCTTATCAAGCCAATTTAGCTTCGGATCGCAGAAAGGTCCCCAAACATCAGATTTCAAAGCAGATTTGAGTAAACTGACGCAACGTTTTGACAACAGTTCACCTGGAGTGCCTGTAGTTGTTGCAGTAACTACGCCATTCGTAGTTGCTGTTGCTACACTATCATTTACCTGTATACATATTTATTAGTATACATAAAGCATTATAACCCAATATTTAGACAAAAGTTAGGCCTATGATTCATCTTTCACCTTTATGTCTAAAACTGTTTGTCTAGAATAGGCAGAGACTATAGGGTGACTATTACTTTACACTTTATTAACTTAAAATTAACAATGTAATTTTCAATGAGCCTACACCAGGCAATGCCTGTCGCGTCTTTAATCTTAGAATTAACGATAACGATAAATAAAAATAACTCTTACCTGACATGCAAGTCTCATCAGCAAATTAATAATAAGATCAATATTGTGTCGTTCGATAGGTTTATATAAATCTGTTTCTTGTTTGATTATCGAGGAAGATGGACTCGCCCATCCAGTGTTCAGCGCTTTACGAGGCTCCGAGGTATCATCCACGGACAAACGCTTCATTGAGCCACTGGGAGATTCCGAAGCCTGAAACAAGTTGTTTTATAACAACAATTCTTGTTTTTATATTACCTAAATTAGAGTAACATATTAACTCACGATAGCATTATCTTCATTATCATAATCCTTGATCCTTTGCAGCTCCCATTTAAGGACAACTTCACACAGATCCACTGCTAGACGTCTGTGGTCGATGGAGGATGAAGGAGCCAAACCCAGTCTCTGCATAGCGCTCACCATATGACCTACTAGAGCTTGGCGCACTGGATAGTATACCTAAAAAAATTAAATAATTATTACCTACTCAACAATTTAATAGATTCCCTAGTTTTAACACCAGCACTAACTGTCGTTGGTAACATGAATGAAAAACTATAGTATGACTAATTCGACAGCTTCAATTGTCTTTTTTTTAAGTCAGATTTTTCAATCAGTGCTGTGGGTAGTTTAATTCATCTAACTAATTACAAATCATTAATAAAACGACTTGTACTTATTCATTGGTCAATTAATTATTATCAAGTAATAATAATAATTATCAAGTATCAATTAAAAATAGTAAAGTAAAATAATTGCACTACCATTTTTCTAACAATCACATTATAGGTTGAAAGGCGGATAAATAATTCAATAAGCACGTACCTTGTAATGTCTAACAACGAGCTGCAATATGTGGAACAATTGTTGCATTGTATATCCATCTTCTACAATAATCTTCTTTGTCCAATGAGTAAGCATTGTGTTACCATCTTCCATACGCTGTGGCATTGCAGGAGTTAGTATTTCGAGCGCTTGACGAACAACAAATCGAGCTTCTATCGCGTGAGCTTTCAACAGGCTGTGGAATACTACAAAAATATTTTCGTTTAAATTTATTTTCCTATAAATATTATAAGACTACAGAGTCTATATACATGTAAAAGAATCTGATTGAAAAAAAACCATTGTATTTAATGATCGTCTAAAATACAATTAGCCAAGCGATTTATTTCTGTTTTATGATAATACAAATAAAATTTCGCATACCCTGTAATACAATCCTTTTGTGTATAGCAAACTTTGCTATTATGTGACTCAGCAACAAATGGCCGTGATATCTGAAATAAATTTTATTTTATTATATTCAATGTAATTCACAATGAACTATGTTTATTTGCTTGTTTTGTATTTATTGAATTACTATTACTACTCTCAGTCTAGACATATAATTTGTGTGAATGTACTTAGTACACTCATCACCTATAAGAAAGACAAGTGTAAATGTACCTAGTTGCCGGATCAACAAAATTTTTGCCAAGTAAACATGGCCATGCGAAAGTCATAAGACGTCGAAGTTTGTTTCCTTGTTTCTTATTATTGGCGTCGTGTATGTGAGCGGACGCCTGCTCCAATAATAGACATGCAAACTGCAGAAGTGAGATTCGCACGGAGTCTGAAGACGAGGACGAATTATCAGGGTCAATAACCTGAAAGTTATTAAAAAATGAATAACAGAAGCAAAGCAGAAGTAATTTCGTTCAACGTCCTTTACGTGATTAAGCTAAAATGAGCAATAAACAAACAAACGAATGCAGATAAACGAAACAAAATATCTGAGCAACAGAGACAACTAATGAAAAGTCATTATACAAAATTCTATTCTAATTGTTTCATAAATACTCTTAATTTTAATATTTATTTTGAGTATTTGAATAAATTAGGTTTGAAGGCTGTTAAAAACTATAAAAACCAAACCATAGTATAGTTTATATGTATAATATGACTATACAGTGAAGGACCATTTATTTAAATAGTTCAATGTTGACAGAATAAATAATTACTTACACAATTAATAAATACAGAAACCACATTATCGGGGCTATCTTGATATGGCGAAGGAGGACCACCCACGATTTTGTGTCCCTTTTCGAAGCTCACAGAGAAACAAGGAATAATTATTAATTGTAACACTTTCGCCTTTAACTCTTGCGACATATTATTTTCGTTGAAAACTTCGACGAACCGGAAGAAAGCAGATCTCTTCCATTCGACTGTATAATTTTGAGCTACAGTTTCTAAGAATTCTCGTAAGAACTGTAATGGAAGAATAACAATTATAATTTTTTTATTAATTTTAGTATAAAACTACCAGTATGTGATAACCTAATCACTTCTATGAAAATAAAGCTGCCATGAGCTGTAATCTGTTGAATACTATAAAAAAAAAATTAAAATGCATCATATATGCAACATATGTCAGTATTTGTGTGTGTGCGTGTGTATGTGTGTGAGAGAGAGAATAATAATATAACTTACATGAAATTCAGGTATGAACCGGTCGCATAACGCCCTCAACATTTGGAACAATAAGTCGATATTGTTTGGATGATGACGGAAGTAATGTAATAAAATTTTCACAATTAACTTTGGTTCCTTCCAATGGTTGCAATCAACGCCCTCTACTTTTTTGTGCATTTCCTGTAATTAATGTTTTTATAGTATGCCATTCTAATAGTCCATGGAGCAGAAACAATTGCTACCATAGATAAGTGTCTACAGGTAGCAGTCACCTCCACAATGCCAGCTTTATTTGAATGTGAAAGCAATATTTAGTTGATTGAAAGCTATTAGCAACCACGAGACCAAATTGAGAATTCTCTATCGATTATCTATTCAGCTTTCATCAGTCTACATAGAACCCTTGAATATATTATTACATTATTCAAAATCAAATATTATTAATTTCCATATATCTGGGGTGCCTCTAGATACGAGAAACTTACTTGATATTGATCATTGCACCAAATTCTCTTAATCATTTCAACGATTTCATGTTGCGTCGACAGCCATTGATCATCATGCTTAATTAATAACGACACTATCCTAATGCCTTGGAATTGCATTTCAGTCCGATCGACTTGTGAAAAACTCGCCATCGTTGAACTAGTATTAGCAGATAGCAGCTGCATAAGCCTTGGTTTTTTAGTGGTTTGCAGAACCTCTCGAAACGGTGCACCCCTTTCCTTGTCTTTTATCAAATAAACCAGGAATCTATTCCACTGAGGATCTTTTATATTATTGTCCGTCATTACTAATTCAAGAGTCTCCTTGGGATATCTGCAAAATGTTGATATTTCATGTAAATTCATTACACATAAACAAAAAAATATAGCGTTTGAGCTCCTAGTACTACATCATCTACCTGTCTAATCCTGACTTCAATACACTACAATTAGCTCTTTAACGAACTCATTACCTTAAAAGGAACTTCACAAGTGGCTCTCTAAACGGAGATCCCGCTTCGACTTGCAATGACTTCTCAGTATGCAATATAAGCCGACATAGCACATCAATAAATCGGGCAGAAGCCGCAGGTATTTGATGAAATATACCTATTAGCAACACTATTTTCTGTTCATTTTCACCATTCTTAGATATACATTGGAGGAAATTACCACCTATAAGAAAAATATTCATATAATTCGCATATTCTATGATGATTCAGACATGAAAGAGACTATGTCAGTTAATTTCAATATAGAAAAATTTCTAGTTTGTTACTGTCATCTACTGGTCTCCATTACTACAAATGTTAGTTACTTTAAATATTATTTGATACGAAAGGAGTAGAAAGAAATAATTATAAATTGCCATTAAAGACTTAATTAATTAAAACGAAACAATTACCTCTATTAGTCTGTATCGATATGTCTAACAACTTCTTGAGCAACTGCAGCAATTGTTCACACAACTTCTCGCTGAAGGTCGAAGGGAACAATTGAGTTAGATACGATAGCCTTTTAGCACCGTTCACACTCAAATTGCGATGGTCGCCAAGTGTTAGAAGTAAGGGACGCATTACTGGATGTACCATTTCCATATCTATTTGAAAACCTGCTATGAATTTCTGCATACATTCAAAACCAGCCTGAAACAAGATTGCCAGCATGTAGATGTGTACAGAAAAGAAAAATTATATGCGTGTGTTTTATACGTAACTTCCCATATCAATCAATTATTGTTAAACTATTGTTAGGTTGTTGCAAGTGCGAACAACACTAGATCAAGCTCAATGGGTACAGACACATGTCAATACGCCTTTGATACTAACCTGTTGTAATTCAATATCAGGTTTTTCCAAAGCTTTATATAAAACATTAAATATCTTGTCTCGGCAATGTTTTTCTTGTATATAATGACAGGAGGAAAGCGTCTTTAAAGCCGATACGCGTAAAGGTCCTAGGTTCACTCCCTTATAACACGCAAGTTTCCCCAAATTGGCGTCGTCGTTCTCACAAAGTGCAAGTAGCTCGCGGAAAAATAATTTGTGTTCATTTATGTTTATGTCTAAAACAAAATATTTCAAAGATTATTTCCAGTCAATACAAATTATCAAAGCATGATGTTAAATGTGTAGTTCGAAAAGAACTTACCGATTGTAAATAGGCGTGGTTTTAATGTAGTGCAGAATGTTGTGCCATCCATTAATCCCATCTGAGCATTAGCAGGTTGGTGTCTCAACAAATGTTTCTTCGGTGGTATGATATCTGTCAATACTTCCCTATGGGGATCCATCACCTCTGTCACAGTTTTATTTTGTAATTCAGCTATTAATTTTAATGACCGCATAGCCTATAAATATATTATTATAATATAGTTTGTTACTCTGCAAGTTCAGAAAGATAAAATGTATATTTAAATTACAATACCTGTTGTCGGACAATTAAATGTGGGCTCGTGACTTGTAGTACAAGTTCTTGTAACACATCTGTAAGCGCTCTGGCCTGAGAAGCTAGTACCTCTGCTGACATTTCTCCCGTATTCCCAGCCGGGCCACACACACAGATGCGAACTAAACGCTCCAAGTTCACAGTTGCCATGTCTATAGCTCCCGACGACACTTCCCCAGTTAAATCCATCATCACAAACAATACAGCCTTCAAAAACGTAAAGATATGCTTATAGACCCACTCTGGAGCCATTTTCTCGGCCATAAACTTAATAGCGATGCAACCGCCGAGTTTAGTATACCAAGCGCGTTCGTAACACAATGCAGACATTCTCTCTGCTAAATATTCCATGAGTGGAAGTCGACAAGCACGTTCCTTTCCTCCCAACACAGTTGAAGCTGTTTCCAGGATAAGCACCATAGCTAAATGTCCAGGTTTACATAATTCTTTTTCTTCGTGTCCCATCACGAGTGCTATAGCATCCAACAGCACGAGAGCGTCGATTCCTTCTTTAGGAGCAGTGCCCGCGAATGGGCCGGCTTCTTGAGCTATGGCCATTAATGTGTAATGACGCACAAGAGATAGCATTGTCGGTAATACAAGATGACGTAACTCTTTAATAGCAGCAGCAACAAACATTCCAGTCAGAGCTGTGCAATGTGTGTTTCTAACGACTGTATTGGAGCATTTGTAATAAGGTCCAGTCAGGACAGGTATTTCGCCTTCAAGGAATGAAGGATGCAGGAAAAGTTTCTGCAATGTCACCTTGTCATCTTCAAGACTCAACGAAGAGGCGAGATAACAGCGTAACACATCCCAAGACTGACGCCTGTAGAAAGGATCTGTAGAGCTCGTTTTGAGTGCAGTGAACGCTGTCTCAATAACTCTATCCACTTCAAAATCGATAGAATTTAATAAATCAGGAAAATAAACTTGAACTGAAGGTGCAGGCATATCTGTTTCAAAATAATCTAGTCTTTGTGGTTCAACCATCATTTTGCGGTTGCCGCCACCGAACTTTCCAAGAACTCTAAAGGCGATTCTCGCCACCTCGTTATTTTGAAGGGTTTTCCAGAGTGCCTGCATTAGATCTGCTCTGACTGGTTGAATATGTTCATATAAGAAGTCTGGCTGCAAATTATCCACACAAAGTTCCAGGGTCCTTAAACCTTGAGATATTAACGTGTGAGAACCGTTTAGGGCAGAGACTAACGGGTCCATTAACATAGGCAAGTATGGTAAGAGGCTACTCAATCGAACTGGTACTGTTAAACATAATTCTACAAAAAGATCTTTCATATGTTGTTTATGGAGACCACTCTGTAATCGATTAAGTCCCTCTAACAAATTAGGTAACAGTGGCAAAAATTCTTGATATAGCAAATCATGGCTACCACCACCAATTGAACGAAACAGAGCGCGTAAAAGTAAAAAGTAATTGTATGGTTCCTTAGCTGTCATAGCATAGTCCATCGCTTTGTTGACGATACTATGAAGATGCGGACGTAACATTTGTTCATTTTCTGAAGGGAACAAACTAACGGATCCGAATACCAATTTAAATAGTCTCAAATATAGATTAGAACGTTCAATATTGCTACCCATTTCTTCCATTCTTTCTAAAAGATATTCAACTAAAACTGTAGCATATATTGGTGAAGTTGCTGGATTAGATAGAAATGTATTTGCAATGATCTGCAGTGTCATATTCTTGTTTATTCTTTCAACCATGTGTGATATTGTTGCAGTGAAGACTTCTTGGAATGTTTGACCATTCATCATAGTAAACTATAAAGAGAACAATATTATGGATTTAAATACAGTATACATACAATGGTAATTAATAAACATTTAAATGGTTCAAACTTACTATTCCACTGAAATGTTCCAATACTTCCTTTTCTTCTTTAGAGCGAACATGCGCTGAAGGTTGGAAGGAGAGGCACCCACGCGTGGAAACTAACGTGTAAATATCTAAAGATATCAAACCCCAACGCACTAGACGAATATATACCAGAATTTCTCGGGATGAAAGTTGTTTTTGACTCGTAGGAGCTCCTTCGCCATTTGTTGGAACCTGTGAATTTATGTTATTAATTGTAATATTGTAATTGTTATGGAAATAAAACACCATTATCTGTGTGGTAATTTTATCTAGTTTGGTCATATTATATGATGGGCTTATATGACTATCCTCTGTACATATAAACCCCAACCAAGTTATGCCAACATAACATTATATACCAGATTAAAAGTTATAAGTAAGTACCTTACAAGTAGCACAGCCCCATGTAATGGTTTTGACACCACATACTAAAGTCTTCACAAGTGTCCTATATTCAGCAACACTTAAATTAGATGAAGGTAAAGATGACAGTTTACATCTATCTTCACGCATGTCCATATAATCTAGTCCTTTTTCATCTTCTATCTTTAATTCTGGTGCCGGCGTAGGCGGTGCTGACTGGCTGGTTGGTGTGCTTGTGCCGTTTGTTACAGGTTTACTTGTAATATAAAAATTTATTATTAAAATCATTGAATGTCACAATTCTTATTATGAGTTCATATTATAGACACAAAGAAATGTGTGCCTGAACAGTCACCTCCAGTATGCCGTGTTGAGGAGACAAGAAATACAGACTTCTCGCTATATCCAGCTACTTTCATGCTAATATCAAAACTCAAGTGCTAACAATGGGATGATGCACGGGATTAATGTTTATTATCAGTCTTAAAATCTAATTTAACTTTGATATGACTAAATTTGTGTTTATATTTAAGAGATATAAAAATGAAAGCTTACCATTTTGCCATAAGAGCTGGGAGTTGTAACTTGGTAATAGTCTTAAACTTCAATACAAAGACTTCCAATATCCTCATGAGAAGGAGTCGTCCTTGTGGTTGTGCTGCACCAGTGGCGTCATTTTCTGATCGCTGTCTTATACAGTCGACTAAGTTCAATAGTAACTTGCAGGACATTGTCTGAATACTGCAAAGATATGTATACCATTTTATTATAGACTGACCGTAGTTGAGGGTTTAGTTATAATCCAAACATTATGGTAATATTTAGATTTATAACTATCAAATATTACTTTAATTGTGTTAGTTTTAAACAATCTATAATAAAATATACACATATTCAATCACAATGAACAAACATTGTCATGCAAGATTCTATCAAAGCTCAATACAAATATGTGAACAATGACTGACCACTTCATACGACCACGGTGCAATACCACCAAAAATGATGAACTCAAAAACCTAATGTTTATAAACCTGTTATTAACTATAAAAAATAATCAAATTAAAATATGTGAACTTTGTCATGCAGGTTGTCATGATAATAATTGTAGACATATAAATAAATGTATGTAACATTGCCTTGAGGTATCAGAACAAGGGCATACAACACCCAGGACAGTAACAAATATCTATTTTGACCAAGAATCGAACTCGGGACTTTGCTTTACCAAACAGCGCCTCACATACTACACCACAGAGACCGTCAAATATACAATTATTAGTAAAAAGTAAACATTTTTAAAGATCCACGTGTGCTTAGATACTGTGTAAAAAAAAAACAAAAAATATTTAAAATTTTTTGTCTTTAAAAACTCACCCAGTTGGCAAAGAATCATCATGTACATTTTTTGAAAATAATTGTACAGCAATAGAAAGATCTGATAATGGCAATAATTGTCGCACATGATGTACTAGATCGGCCAAAGTAGAATATGCAAGAGGGCGCAATGATTCATGCACTGTCCATCCCCTGCCTAGTAAGACATCTTCATCAAACAGTCGATCCATGAATGGAACAAATTCTGCATTGAATAATTTAAATTAGTGAATTTAATAACTTTATTATTTTATATGTATTTCCTTATCTTAGTGTTTATGACACCAGCTTAATATATATTATTTAATTTTAAAAAAAAATCTTACAATTACAAAATTATAATTATAATTAAGTTAAAAAGTACATACTCAAAATGATGGTTAGAAAGACATCAAAACAAATACTTACTAATTCTTAATTCAGTAGCTAAAATATGCCGAGTAGCTATAACTAGCTCTTTTCTCAGGCTCGCTACTTCAGCTGGACACGATGACAACAATCCAATAATACCCTTAACTAAAAGATGCGAGTGGGCAGCGATTGTGTCTTGATACATCCTAATGATGTAAGCTAAGAATGCGAGTGTTTTAATTTGAGCACCCATAAACTCGACAAACATCTCCTTGTTAAATGTCGGCGATTCTCTAAAATTATTAAAAATACAATTAATAATTATTCCTCATCATCTTTTAACAATAGCAATGGAAAATGTTTCTTAAACATGGGCCATCCCTAAATTACATTACACAGATTTCTTGATTTTTTGACACATCTTGAGTCCATGGACTTCGAACCTACTCCATTCCTTCTCATTTGGATTATTAATATTCGGAAGGAATTTAATACATAGATATATTATTATATTTTGAAATGTGATGTCACAAAACTCCTGCCCACCCCTCATCACACTTTATGACAAATATTCCAATACTGTTAAAATTTGAAGTCCACTAAAGTTTATTTTGTCTCTTTCACTCTTCAATTAAATGAACGAGATGAAAATTCACTATAAATTAATAGCAAATAAAGTATTATTCTTACCTCTGAGTAGCAGTGGGTTGTAGGACAATGGTCTCCATAATTAAGGGAATAAAGTTTAATACTTCCTGATGCACATTATGCTTGTACAACTGGTACATCAGCACAACAATAATAGGTAATTCCTGCACTACTTTCAATGATAATGATGATTTTGGCATAAGATTATACTGAAATACAAATTATTAGAGAACATTAGAATTCATCTATCATTGCATCCTATGTCTACAGGACCCCCGTGAAAGGGTGAGTTATTATTATATTATATGAATTATTATATAATATTTTGAAATTAAATTATATGTAATGTGCCTGCCACCTAAAATAAATAACAGTGAAAAGGTAACTGTCCAAAGATGTAACTTAAGAAAGTACCAGCATAATAAAGACAACAAATTATCATATGCATTTTAAATTATTCATCAGCTTGTGCTGTAATATATTCACTAATACCCACTTAATACTTGCCACCACTTTGATGTTACTTACATGCAAATTGAATTTTACATCACTACCCACAATCTAACTCTTTTCTACATAATAACTACTTCTGTATACCCCAAACCATAATACAATACCCTAGTTACATAAGCAATATAACATCAAAACATAATTGCAGTCATAATAAAACTGTATAACTTACACATATGGCGTTTCCATCAAGGGTTTTCTTCTCAGTTTGTATAGTTGTAATTGTATATGTCTCCTTCAGGACCTGTTCCATGTTGAGATCTTTGACGTCTTTAACCCGTATCAATATTTTGGGCTCAAATATTTTTGGCATGTGATTTGGTATGTCCGAATAGATTGCTTTGACCCATTTTAAATATTTATGTATCTGTAGGAATTACATTTTATATTATATATTTCATTAATTTACACATAAAAAACATATATTTAAGACTTACTTCAACTTCAGCGCAATATGCGGGTCTATATTGTTTGTGTAACTCCATAAAAATTTTAACACAAATCAATGCATTCTCTTCATTTTCAATATCAAATAATTTTAACATCAATATTAGAATACTACGGACATATGGTCTTAGAATTTCGCCAATGGGTAGTCTATGGATCATCTCAAGAATTAATTTCCGAACTTGTTGCACACTATTTTCAATTATAAACTGAGGTTCACCCTCTTGAAGTATTTTTATGAATATTTTCAATGAATGGTCTAAGAACTGTGGATACTGAGGTGAGCTCAAGATTACCTGGAAGAAGATATAAATATATACCTGATTCAAATTTAATTCAATACACATATAATAACTATATAAGACATCTATCAAAATAAAATATCTTAAATGGGACAGCAATTTCAATATACCCACCTCAAAGTTCTCAGTGAGTTCCTGGGCTGCCTTCAATTTGATCTCATCCTTGGCCCCAGCATCGGCCAACATGGTCACGTAACTCCGGTAGGTGTTCATCTGGGTATGTGGGTCTGCTACCCCACTAGAAGATGAAGCAGCCATCATAAATTCAGATTCAAAGAAACAACTTAAATGTTATTTTGCGGCATAGTAAGAACTGTCTTGCCAAACAATTCCGTGCTTTTCATATTAGTCAAATTCACACAATTTAAACAACATTATATGATTGTTTATACATATTAAAGTTCAGAAAACACCACGTTTATCCATAAATTAAGAGAACTAGTTAACAAATATTTTTTAAATCGTAGAAACTTTGTCGCTGGACCTCTCCGGCGCGGAAACAAACAAAGACAAACTATGTTTTTTTATATGGGAAAAAGTTACCAGAAAAAAATAAATAAATAGTATTAGAAAAAATAGTAATGGACAAATAATATGATTATATATAGTTTACTTTATTAAATACAATTTTATAAAATATATTTTATTGTTGTAGGCAAAAATAAGGTAAATTGATTAATTTTGTTTATGTAAACGTTTATAGAACAAAGTTGTTTATTCCTGTGTCATCGGCATCGATGGATGCCATCGGAGTATTTTTGTATTATAAAAATGGGTTGAATATGAAAGAAAATCATCAGTATTTTGTATAAAGTGAAACCTACTCGCTATTATGAGTATACAAAATGTGATTATGGCTCTAATAACTGCTTCGTTTATTATTGTATTTGGGCTTCTGAGTTCTGTATTCGGGCACGACTTCATATCACAATATCCGAATCAACAAAATGAAACGTATCATTTTCATCATATTGCAGTGGACAGGGTCAGTGGTCAAGTGTATGCTGGATCCTTAAATTGGCTACATCAGTTAAGTCCAGACTTGAAGCCTATTCATGTGATAAAGACGGGCCCAAAGCTAGATAATCCTATGTGCCATGCCAGCGGTTGTACGCAACCTGAAATCAAAACTGAGCTAATCGACAATGTAAATAAAATATTAGTAATAGATCAAGAGTCAAGAATCGTGCTCGCTTGTGGGTCTGTAGCCCAAGGTTCGTGTGTAAAATATAAGCTTGGTGACTTAGCGTCGGAACCTGAATTCGTACCAGTGAGTGTCGCAGCAAACGATGCAGAAGCCTCTACCTACGCCTTCATCGGCCCTGAAAGATATAATTCCTGGGATCGTTCAAATGTTCTATATGTGGGAACAACATTCACTAACAATGGGGAGTACAGACATGATGTTCCAGCTATTTCCAGTCGCGATCTCATGACTCTAGACCTAGCGCAGTTTACATTTTCAAAACAAAGTTTACTCCAAATTGATGTTAAGTATAGAGACAATTTTTTAGTGCAATATGTATATGGGTTTAATGCCAGTGACTATGCTTACTTTCTGATAATACAAAAGCACTCTCACCTTGCTGGCAATGAAGAGTTGGGCTATGTAACTAGGTTGGCTCGCTCGTGTGTCAATGATGATAACTACAATAGTTACACAGAAGTGACATTGGAGTGTAATGTGAGAGAAGAAACAGTCAGTGGCAGAAGTGAAACCGTCAATTATAATTTAGTGCAAGATGCAAAAATATCAAGATCGGGAACAACTCTTGCGGCGCAACTAGGCATTGATGTGGGAGACCCGGTGCTGGTGACTTCATTCAGTCCATCCAAAGGTATTACAAATGAGCCTATTAATAAATCAGCTATTTGTGTATATTCTCTTCAAGATATAGAAATTAAGTTTAATGAAAATGTTCATATGTGTTTTAATGGTAGCACTAAGTCTCGTAACATGGGTTACATATCTGGTATGATATCTGATGGCAAGTGTCCCAGTGCTGGATCTACTGGGAATATACTTAATTTTTGTGAAGTAGGTCTTAAGATAAGTGGTCTGTATCCTATAAAAACTATGTCTATTATTCATTGGAATGACTCATTAGTGACTTCAGTGACTGTGTCTGTAACTGGTCTACATACAGTGTCATTTCTTGGCACAAATGATGGTTCACTGAAAAAAGTATTAGTTGATATGGAAAAGGCTGTAGAATATTCTAAAGAAGTATTATTACCGGGCCAAAAGATTTTACCTGACACTGTAATGTCTCCATATCAGAGAACTTTATATGTGTTAGCAGAACATAATATTGTTCAAATAGCTACTGAAAAGTGTTCTGGTCATAGTAATTGTTCTTCCTGTCTAGAATCCAATGATCCCCATTGTGGTTGGTGTTCTTTAGAGAAAAGGTGTACAGTTCAAAGCATGTGTCAGAAAGGCACTCAGAGCGCTCCAAGATGGCTCTCTCAATACACAGGACAACAGTGTATTGATTTTGAGCAAATCTTACCAGACAGAATTTCCATGAATGAGGTGACCACAGTGCAATTAATAATTAGGACATTACCTGAGTTGCCGTTTGGTGCTAAATACAAATGTGTGTTTGGTAATACTCCACCAATAGATGCTGCAGTAACATCAAATGGGTTAGCTTGTCCTACACCTGATATAAAATACAGACCTACCATTGCACAAAATCAAGATCATGTATATGTACCACTGTCAGTACACTCATCTGAAACAAATAAAGACTTTGTATCTCGAAATTTTGCATTTTATGATTGTTCAAAGCATGTGACATGCCATTCTTGTATCATGAGCGAATGGGCATGCAACTGGTGTATATATGACAATCGCTGTACACATGACACATCAGTTTGTCAAAGAACAATTATTAGTGGTGAAAACAATCCTAGCAAATTATTAACTCATGGGATTGGCCATTGTCCTAGAATTCGACAGCGCAAAGAACCAATATTGTTACCAAATAACGTGCCCAAGGAATTGGAACTAGAAGTTGAAAATTTACCACATTTGCAGCCAGGACATACGGGTTTCCAATGCATTGTTAGTATAGAGCTGGCTAATATGATACTGCCAGCCAGAGTAGAATCCAATCATTACATTGTGTGCGACAAGACGACTTACTCTTATGAGGAAGATATAGGTGAATACAATGTCAGTGTAAAGGTTGTATGGAATCATAAGCATTATATTGATACCATAACTATTACATTGTATAAGTGTGAAATTCTTGGTTCACACAGGGAGCATGCTGATTGTTCTTTATGTATTACTAGAAATTCTATTTATCAGTGCAATTGGTGTGGAAATTCTTGCTCATATAGTGAATCTTGTTTAGAAAGCCCAGTAACTGAATGTCCTAAGCCAAGAATTGACATGATTAAACCTTTAAGTGGACCAATAGAAGGAGGCACAGTGGTTACTATTGAAGGTAGCAATCTTGGCCTGCGAGTAGAAGAAGTGACAGGAAAAGTACGTATAGGTGATATTCCATGTGAAATTGAAGATTTTAGAGTATCTGTGAGTATAACATGTCGTACAGGACCATCAAATTATTCTTTAGTAGCCCCTGTTATTGTAGAAAATGACTCAGGTTACACAAAATCCTCAGTATTATATTCTTATGAAAATATTAAGCTTGTTGGTGTTTATCCATCTTATGGCCCAGTTTCAGGTGGATCACAGCTCGCGATTGGAGGGCAATTCCTTAGTATAGGATCTTCTGTGTCTGTTTATTTAGATGATATGCCATGTTCTGTTAACAAAACTCAAACTTCTAATAGTAGATTGATTTGCACTACATCAAAAGCTAATAACCCTCTTATTGTACAAACTTTAACAGTTGCAATAGATAATGCTAATAAAACTTTACGCGGGGAGGTATTTCATTATAAAGCAGATCCTACAATAATGGAAATTAAACCACTGAAAAGTTTCGTATCGGGTGGTCGCATGATAACTGTACATGGAACAAACCTGCATACAATACAAAAACCATTAATGAAACTGTATTACACAAATGAGATGGAACCTGTTAATCACACAACATGTGTTGTACTCAATCCTACACAGATGGAGTGCCCGAGTCCAGCAATTAATCGAAAGTATCATGAAATTTTACAGGCCACAAAGGCACAAACAAATACTCCACAAATTGCCATGAAAGTAGGTTTTGTAATGGACAACGTGGAAACCGTACATGACTTGGAAAAATATTTTAATCCACCTCGCACTCATATGGTGTTTGTTGAAGATCCTCATGTTTACCAGTTTCCTAATAAAATTAAATCATATAAAGGTGATCCATTAGTAATAGAAGGAGAGAATCTTATACGAGCAAGTGATGAATCAGATGTTATCGTTTCTATAGGAACTCAGCCTTGCAATGTCACCAGTCTGACAATGCAACAGTTGCTTTGTACACCTCCAGAAATGCAACCCGCTAATACGGATGAAAATGGACTTCAAATACAAGAAATTAATTTACCTTTAGTAGTTGTGAAAGTTGGCAAGAATCTGAGATTTCCAATTGGTTATTTACATTACGATTTAATGCGCAATTATAACTTTCCACCTGAAGCTATCGCAGGCATCGCTGCTGGGACATTCTTTTTGGTATTAATATTTATGATTGTGTTGGTAATGTACAGAAGGAGAAGTACAAAAGCTGAACGAGAATATAAGAGAATACAAATACAAATGGACACCTTAGAAAGTAATGTTAGGCTTGAATGCAAATTAGCTTTTGCTGAACTTCAAACAGATATGTCAGATCTAGCAGCAGATATAGAACATTCCGGAATCCCGACGTTGGAGCATGTTAATTATGTGATGAAAGTATTTTTTCCAGGGGTATCGGATCACCCTATTCTTAATGTGCAACGGCAATTTATTAACACGCCAAGAACAAATTATGATGCAGCGATGATTCAATTTGAACAACTCCTCAATAATAAGTGTTTTTTGCTTTCATTTATAGATACTTTGGAAGCACAAAAGTCTTTCAATATAAGAGATAAAGTTAACGTGGCATCTCTTTTGATGGTAATCCTAATGGGAAAAATGGAATACGCAACTGATATACTCAAATCGCTGTTATTGAGGCTCATTGACAAATCAGTTTGCAATAAACATCCTCAATTGATGTTGAGAAGGACAGAAAGCGTTGTTGAGAAAATGTTGACAAACTGGATGGCACTGTGTATGTATTATTATTTGAAAGAATACGCGGGTTCATCTCTTTTCTTACTTTTTAAAGCTATAAAACATCAGATAGAGAAAGGAGTGGTCGATGCCATTACGCACGAAGCTCGTTATTCTTTATCAGAGGAGAAATTACTTAAAGAACAAATTGACTATCAAAATATAACTTTGCACATAGTTCAAGATGATTTTGATGATAAAGTTCAATGTAAAGTGTTAGATTGTGACAGTATATCGCAGGTAAAGTCTAAGATTCTGGACGCTTTATTTAAGAACACTCCTTTCTCTATGAGACCATCCGTCCACGAAGTTGATTTAGAATGGAGACACGGAAGAGGCGGACATGTTACTCTTCAAGATGAAGATGTAACCACCAAAACTATGAATGGCTGGAGAAGACTGAACACACTCGCACATTATGGTGTTAAAGAGTCTGCCGTAATGTCGCTAATATCACGTCAGAATGATAGTTTTAATACACCATATAAAATTCCATGTAAAAATTGCACTGGTATATACTGTTCAAATTCTCACATAAGGGTTTACAATAGCGACATTGGGGCTGATCAGAATGTGCACTTCTATCATTTAGTGAAGCCTCTGGAATACCAACATATAGCGAATAAATCTTCAGAACATAGTCACAAGGCTATACCGGAAATATTCCTAACTCGCTTGTTATCTACAAAAGGTACCGTGCATAAATTTGTAGATGACTTCTTTAGTACAATTCTAACAGTAAATGAGTTACTTCCTCCAGCTGTTAAGTGGTTGTTTGATCTTTTCGATGAAGCAGCGAGAGCGCACGGCATCATAAATCCTGAAGTGGTACATGCGTGGAAATCCAATAGTTTACCATTAAGATTTTGGGTGAATCTTATAAAGAATCCAGATTTCATTTTTGACATTAATAAAACTGCTACCGTAGATTCGTCATTGTCTGTAATTGCACAAACGTTTATGGATGCGTGTTCTCTATCGGAGCATCGTTTATGTAAGGATTCACCATCAAATAAATTGTTGTTCGCTAAGGACTTGCCTACTTATAGAGATATGGTGATTCAATTCTACCAAGCCGTGTCCACTTTACCCCAAGTAACAGACCAGGAGTTGAGCACTTCCATGCAACAGTTATCAGTCCAACAACTTAACGAGTTTGATACATTGTCCGCTTTGAAAGAGTTATACATCTACGTCAGTAAATATAGAGAACAAATCGTGTTAGGATTAGAAATGGATCCACTATGTAATAAAATGCATTTAGCTCATAAATTAGATAACGTAGCTTGCACTATGGAAGGTGAACCTACTTCCATTTGCTGACTATATGATATTATTTCTTATGATTTGATTGCATTTAAATAATTTCTAATGTGTATTTTGTATAAAAAGCTTTAATTTATTCTGATAATACTCGGAAACTGTTCACGATTGTATCGTAAGTGTTTACTATAAAATGTCCGTTTAGTGAATAGATTTAATTATATTTATATATCTAGCTGTGTTGCAAAATGAATATGATCTGTCATACTTGTTATAGGCTGTTGTAATTAATTCTGCATTTATTATATATTTTGTAAGCATGATTAGCGTTTTTCTGAGTACTTACTCTCTCCAAGTGGCCATATTATTACAGTGTATGGTCTCAGAAAGTTAATAATTTTGCTCTCTCAACCATAAGTCTGACTTAATTTAATTGTAAGAATTCTGATATCGAATATAGTTCTTATGATTTTACTAAATTTTTTCGAAGTACTGGCACTGTATGAATATAATTTTAAACTTAATGTGAAATATGTATGTCTATTAAATATTATGTGTATTGTATTAAATGGTATGTGTAAAGAGAATTATACTAATCTAAGGAAACTGTTGTGATATTTGTAGTTGGAATATTATATCTTTATGTGACTTGCATATATTGTTGAGCGCATTACGCATACTTTGACAACTGATGCAAGTCGGATAAAAATGCAAAAATACTCATTCTCTTACTCGTCAACTAAATAGGTGTTATTTTTTAAGAATCAACAATAATAAAATATTAAATGATGAATTTTGATCTCATACAGATTTTGACTAGAGATACAATATTCCATTTACAGAATATAATAAAATAGTTTATAATTTAGATATATTTTGTTTAGTCTTAAGGCAGCATAAAATCACCGTCTCTTAATAAATAAATTTTATATTATGGACTTTAGAAATATACTTATTTATCGTAATTTTTGTTTTATTTATGGACTATTAAAAAAAATAAAACAAGTAATAAAATATGAACATGTATATTTTGTAACTGAACATAAATAGTTACCAAACAATCATCAGGTGACGTTGACAAAAAATTTGGACACAACATTGTTTCTGAATATTTTTAATATTAGTTTTTTTTCTTGCACGAGTGCTCAATGCTTAGCAATCTGGTTGCTCTCTACTCTCTAAATAAAATCTTGTTTCAAATCTCGATATAAAATTTAAAATATCCTAAATCGGTACAAAAATCATATAAAATAATTAAAAAATACTATTTAATTGAGCTTTCCTGGTTTAGTGTGACGCACGTACTAATTGTAGATCACTTAAGAACGTTAAATGTATTGCGCATTAGACCCTGTCCCTAAAATATATCACTCCACACCATGGGTGTAGCCAGTTATGGGCTCAGGGTGGGGCAGCAGTCTAAAATAATATGTAACTAACAAACTATACCCGCGGTCTTACTCCGGTTAATTTTTTTTTGTGTCGACTGACGACTGTTGAGTGTGAATTTTCTTACGGACATTAAGTATTGTAGTTAGTACCTAGATAATTAAGCTTTTTAGATTTGATTAGGTAACTTACAGGTCAGAGCGCATGCCCCACCCTGCCTCACCGTGGCTACGCCCATGCTCCACACAGGTCTTCATATGCACATCAACTATAAACAATAATCGAGTGTGCTCTTAGTATTTATTACCTGTGCTTTTATTAGAATAATCTATTTTAAAACCTACATGCATATACAATATTTATTCTTCGGGTTTAATTTCTATTACTAATACTGTCTCAAGTGAAAACGGATACATATATATCTCTATCATTGATCATCTGCACATTAAATAAGATATGATTACACCTATTTAGGATATTTTTTAAAATTATTATTATAACTAAACATCATATCAATTTTCACTAAGGCTCAAATTATAATTCAAGTTATCACCCTATTAAATACAGATACAATCAACATACCTCATCGATAAATTAAATGTTATTCCATGAATAACAATTATAAAAGCGTTTCTTATTATCACATAAAATGCATTTTAGTAATATTAATACTGCACTTTCAACAGTTTTAATGCATTAAACTTTTTACTGCAGGAGAAAAACCCAATACCCAATAATTTTCATATCACACCCAGTAATTTTATTTTTAAATCTGACATTATTACAAAATCTGGGCCGGATTCTAACAATCTTCTTTTTTTCAAATAGAATTATCTACGTGGGGTTGCTGACCTTTGCTCACTTATTACTGGCATGTCAATCCTACTTTACACATTTGTAAAAGTAAGTTAACCAATTATTTAATAAGTATTGCACATATTAATTAACAATTATTATTAGTTTCAAAACATACATATATTAACAAAAAAAACAATTTTTAGAATGTGTGAAAAACTGATCCTATAGTATCAGTGGGCTTATCACGAATTTTAGTCTGGCTTTCGAACCGAGTTCGCTTCAAGCGATTTGTATGGAAATTTGAGCAGCGCCACCGCGTGCGGATTTGGAACTACAATATTTTCGATACTTTTTGTTAATTTTCGAACGTCTCGATCTTTCGTTCCTTTGATAGATTGCTGGTGCTCGTTAGTCGTTAGTAAAAATTCATGATCCCGGTTGCAAACGGATCCGTTTTACTTGTGACAGCTCGATTCAAAAGCCAGACTAAATTCGTGATAAGGCCACAGAAAATAAATAAGATCAACCCAAGTACTCATCAACTCCGATATTATAATAATAAGTAATTAAGACCCTGTGTAGTTAACAATATAATTTAAAAAATGTAATTTAGTATCTTTCAGTTTAATAACAAAAAAAAACAAAACCCTATACTGGTATACAAAGAAAATAAATATTAATACAAAATTTTAGTATGAAAATGTTAAGAATAATACAAGGCTGTTATATAAATTCAACAATTTTGTAATACAATAAATGCACAAAAAAAACCATCTTCCTACTTTTATATATACTCTCTAAAAAGCAACTTTGTCATTATATCATCGCAAAATACACTGCTGTACCGGTATTATTATTCCATATATTTAATACAAGCTAGAAACGTTCTTAAACGACGAACATGTATGAAAGAGAATGTGGTTAAGGTAAAATTGTATGCAGAGAAGAAAAGTCACAAGCGCCCCATGCTCACTGCCTACTCCTAAAGAGACATAGCCGTGAGCTTAGTAAGTTCTTTTATCAACTATAGATACAAAAATATATATATTTTAGCTTTCTTCTTATTTTTGACACATCATTTGCTTTTTAGAATACTAGTACCATATAATTAATGTTAAATAAGCTAAAATTTATGTGCATTACGACACTTACATAATAAATCGGTCACTGGAATGTTATTTTATTTAGTGCATTTTTACTGACCTTACTGCACTTTTAAATAAATCTTGATATATGTCATAATTTAATATCACATTAATTTGCAATGCATTTTGTACAAATTGTTTCGAATATAGAATCATATTACATCAGTGCTTACCAAAAAATTAAGATAAAAACGTTAGCAACGTACAGTTTGATTGGATTAATTGTACCAAACATAAAAAGAAAAAATTAAAAGAAAATAATGTGATTCCATTTTCAATAACCATGTTAGCACCAAGTCGCCTATTTCTTTTAAAAAATCACTATAAATTTCCAGTTTCCAAAACTTCTTTATTTTCAATTGGTTTGGTTTCATCAGTACAGACCATTACATCTTTTGGGGAACGCTTATGATATGCCATTAACAGACCTCCCACTATGCCTACTAGTGCGCGATCCAACCACGTCACGGGGTTTGCAAAGAACAAACCACCTTCATAAAAACCAAGATGGCCACCATGTGCTAATTCTAAGTACATTACTTTATCATGGGTATCTGCAAAAAACAATGGAAAATTATTTTAATATATATATTTCATCTCATGTCACGTAAGGACTGTCTATTTCGAAAAGACTGCTGCGTTTAATTTAATTTATTATTAGTGTGGTATTTCTGGAGGTTGTAAGTCCGTATAGCAGACGCAACTACTACCTGCAAACCGTTCTCTGAGTGGTAGTAGTAATAACCGCTCAACAGACCACATTTTTGGTTCAATATTAAGCAGTGCAAAATGTTGTGGCTGCTGTGTGTCCCATTTCAGTTTTTGTACAAATGTCAACATTTTTACCTGAAAAATCCCTAATAAATGGCAAAAGATGTTCAGCTGCAATTGGATCGTCTCTAGCGTTTATGAACACCATTGGTGTTTTCAAATTTTCCATATAAAAGGCACATGAACTCCATTTATACAAATCTGTCACTGTATCAAAACCATGCACTCTCCTGGAAAACACAATATGACACAAATCAACAACAATAATACGCCAATGTATGTGTCAATGACTAACACTTACTAATAAATATAACGACATAAATATTTTTAGTCATGACGAATCATTATCTAATTAATCATCAGCTGGGTTTGGGTTTAATGACTATATTACTTCCATGAGTTCCAATAATAAAGATATATGTATACTATATACGATATCCTCGCCCCAAAGGTTTTCAATATCAGGGGGGCTACTCAGGCATACCCGAAGTTTCGTATTACGGCCGTCACCTCTGTAGCTTACGTGAATTTTGACACATAAGCCCGTCAAAATTCCTGTCAAATATCCGTAAAATAAGCATTGTGTGGCCTATCCGTCGTGACGACGCTGTCAAGTCCGTAATTTCGTGAATGATTACGTAAGTGTTCCTGAGTAGGGAACGTCCATATTTTCGTCCGAAGTGCGCTTGAGTAACCCCCCAGGAACGATACAAACCCAGACCCAAAATAATATACTTTTAAAATATTTGGTTAGACCGGGAATCTAACCCGAGACTACGTCAATAATATAAATCAATACAAGTATACGATTATATTAGCGATCATTTGACCAAAGTAACTTTGAACTTGGTAGGTGTATTGAACCGTATTTCTAGTGATAAAATAGTTTATACGGCTTCATTTAGATCAACTTGAGTGCGGTAAGACTTTTTTAAAGTTAGTAAATGAAATAGTAAGCAATAAAGTGTTTTAAATGAATTCCCTTTTACATTCTATATCCTATAAGTGCTTATCTGCCTATATTGAGAGCAATATGCAATACAAAAAACAACTGTCTCAACATACCTTGAATAAGCTTCATCCAAATCAGGCAACGTGCCAGCAGACGCTATCATATTTTCATCTAAACCATGTCTGGATTTAAGTTCTGGACTAAGTAAAACTCGCTTATGTCTTGTTATAATATTGCGATAGTTATCTGTCATTATGTATAGGTATAAACGACGGAAGTTCGCCCATTGTAGGAGGTAACATAGACTACTGTAATACAAAAATTACAATCCAGTACAAGTGATCTTAAAAATGTTATTTATTACGGTTACTATTTCCTAACGAATCATTACTAATCGGTACAACAAAAAAAATTCGGTATATAATGGTGACGGGGTAGATTATGCGGAAAATTCCGCTATTTTTTGTTATCAACTTCTAATATTACTCATGCGCAAAGGTTTCAATTTCATAGTTTTACAATATTTCAATCTAAGGGAGTATTCTGAAGACATTATTTTCAGTATATTTACTAATTACTAATTACTTTTACTATCATATGAATAGCAATAGAACAACAATTCAAAGTCATAGCTATCAAAGAATTGATAGTTTAATGAAATATAGATTAGGCATAGCTAGGGTTGTCAACAACGAAACTAAACTTATAAATATGATTAATTTTAGTGACCACGAAGCTTGGTAGATAAGTGGACGTCGAAACAAGGTATCTTAGAAGTGTGACAACCCTAAAATATAATATAAGAAATCAATAATGTCTATATCTATTATAGTGGTTTATATCATCGCAATTTCTTGATAAAGACATGAGTAATATTGTTACATCACTATTTAGAATTGCAAATTCGAATACGTGTTTTGGTTCGAAAATAATGCGAATCTAAACATTATTAATAAAAGTATAGTTTTTCAAGAATTGTTGAGAATAATTATTTTAAAACTATTTGAAACGGATAATTTAATACATTAATAGGAACTCGTGGTGAGAATTTGGACAAAAAATAGCGCCAATCACGAGATCTTAACAGATAAAAAGGTGTCTCAATGTAACTTACTCGATAGCGTTGTAACCTTGACATATAGATATGCCTCCAATGATATTTGTCGGTCTTTTGCGATCCTCTGAAAGGTACTTTGTGACCAAATTACCCCCGAGACTGAATCCAACTAGAACTAATTTAGTCGAAGGATATTTCTCAACAATATTATCTATCATATAACTGTAGTCATCTGTGTGACCTGCAAAGGGTTCCTCTCAATTTTACAACCATTACAAACAACTAAGCAAATAAAATATTAAACAAAAGAAATATACCCAAATATCAGTTAATAATTCCGTTCTATGCAAGGCGTCTTATATTTAAATAATAAATAGTACACAACAATACATATTTCTAGATTAATACAAAGCAACAAAGGTTCACGCATGAAAAGTTAACATAACAACACAATCCGGAACGAAATCTTGAACTCTTAGCAACAAGCACTTTTGTAAATCTTGCTGTCCACAAAATAAATTGCTAACATAAAAGGCTTTAACGACTTACCATATGAGAAAATTCTCGTGCCAGTGATGGGTATACTATGAAGTGCACCAATATGGTTGAGTACGGCACATCTGTAGCCATGACACTGTGAGTAATGGACATAGGTACGGATGTACACACTCTCTGATGTGTTACCGATGCCGGGACAAATGGCCACCGTGACGTCATCTTTAATAATAAATATATGCATATTTTATTGCTCAGACCATCAATTTATTATAATTAGAGACTGTAACAAATCATCTTAATGAAATGAAAAACTTTTATTGTAAGAAGGGGGATAGGTGGTTAAAGCTAGAAGAATTTCTTATGATTATTGTCTTATTAATGAATTATGTACTGTCATAGCTAATAGCAGAATACGTTTTCCACTATACCCATACATATCGTTATCATGGATTATCGCTTTTTTTCCGGCCACCATTGTACAAGAAGGCGCAACTTAATGTCAAGCCAAAACAGTGAACATGCAAATTACAGATGCAATCATCCAATTACCGTCCACTTTACGCTATACATTTGCGTGCATTAGACTTTATTGACCGTAATCAACTATTCACCAAGGATACATAGAAAACATCTGCCCACTTTCACGCGTTGAACTTAAAAATTAATTACGTATTTTATTTGAGTTCGAATAGGAGGATGTTTTGTTTCAAGGAATGCTCAATTAAATATTCAATCAATAACAATTACATATCGAATTCATCACCCTATTATAAGCAATAAGGCCTAGGCAAGTAGTTCCATAATCGCCCATTCAGTATATCAAGGTTTTTCGATCATAAGAATTGTTATAAATTAATACAAACAATTAAACACATGAGAATTGTAGCAGGCGGCTGGACATGAACCTTGAAGAAACAAACGGCTATAAATCCATAAAATGACGTATTTCACTTATTATAATATAATGAAAAACATTAAGCAATAAATGATTAAGCAGTTTATCATTATATCAAATTACTTCACTTGTTATAGTCATTTAAGAGTGCATAGGGTCTACACTTGTAGGGCTTGTAAGAAGGATGCGAGTGCGACGTATTTGTCTCTGCCTATCCTCCGGACTGAAAATATCACACAATTTTACTAGATTGCTTTTAATATTTAATTTGATTTATGGTCATATTGTTTTTTTTCCATGTATGTACAATGACTGTAATAAGAAAATATTTATCTTTTTCGTTCAAGATTCATGGTACTTAAAAGTATTATTAATATTTCTTAACTTATGAGTTACAATAATTTTATATTACAATATAATATTTGACATAATGGACAATAAATAAATAAGCACTAATTTCATTTTATTCATTAAATATTTCTAGGGTAAGCACCCATAGACATTTTAACAGCATCAAGTTTGATATTGTTAATTAAATTTGTTAGTCTTAAACAAATTTAATATTTACTACCTAAATAATAAAACGCATACACAGACATACAATTAGTTACTAGCCCAGTCTGTAATCTTATGGTAGTATCACCACTTCTTAGTACTACCAGCTGAGTTGTGTTTCAGGATCAAGTAGATATAATAAGAAACGTGTACATAATCAACCTGGGCAGTGCACATTTGTTCTCTCAAGTGAACTACACAAGTGTTAGAGAATTTAAGCAAAGTGTATTATAAAGAGCAGCCATTTCTCTATCAGATCTTTTCTCTTTATCTTAAAATATAAATTTTTAACTTACCTTCATGTTCAGAGCCGACTGGCTCGTAAATGTCATAGGTCAGTGTAGATTTGCAAGGCAGTGTTAGTGAGATCCTAGCACCAATTGGCCAAGGGCATCTTACTCTGCCAATTAAGCTGTGCAGTATTGTTTGAACATGCCCACTGAAGCCCCAGAGACGTGTTGGGACATAACTAAAAAATTTGTTTTTCTCAGATAATACAATCCCTATTTAATATTTACCTATACCTAGTTTACACTGGCAAGGTTAATAACAAATACATTATCTACCAGCTAATTTTTGAAGTAATGTAAACATTAAAAAGAATACTTATAAGCATATATCTAGACCTCTTTTGATACCATTATGAAATTCGCATCCTCAATAAAACAAACTGCTAAATTAAAATATTTTAAACAATTGACTATCTTCACAGCTATTGTGATCTCACTATTGTTTATGAAAAAATAAAGTTAACTGAGAATGCAATAAAAACTATTTATGACTACTATGAAGGATTATAATTTTTAGATTCCTTGAATATTAGAACAAAGTACTGCGACAATTGTAAGATTAAATGAAATTATAATTCATAAGTAAATCTACACCAAATTTTAAAAATATTTAGAATAGTGAAACTTTTTAATGAATATTATTAGTTCAAAATAAATTACTAATTCTGCTATTGGTACTATACAAAAGAGATTTGCATCAACAAAGACTTCATTATTCACATAATATTTTGCTAATTATCTTAAAATGAGGTTCTTTCATGATCTTATAAATACAGACTCATCACAGAAGTGCATGACATCATCACCACGGCTTCTCAAAATGTATTGTAGAAAAAATACGAAAATACATAAACTTATAGAAAAAGCATGATGCTACTTACGGATCATTCAAAAACGGTGAAATAAATAGTATACTCTCTATAAAATTTTTATCCTTTCCGAAGATCTGTGGTTTTTGCGCTTGACTGTTTACATTTAAAATTCTGAATAATATACAAAGTATAACTGCAATTACTGCCAAAAGCACCGTCGACATTGTTAGGCTGCTATATTTTACTACTTATAATTCAAATAAATAACAAACATAGCGAGTTTAGCTTTCCAAAACAAAATAAATTTCACAACAATCAACCAACACGGGTGACAGGCGTTTTTCAACTGAAACAAATAAGCAAGAGAAAAATAGTTTCGAACACATGTTAATTTCTGAACGTGTTTTAGCGGGTATTTTAAATTATCTGATTTGTGCCTCATTTATTCAAATAATGAACGCCATGGTTAGAGACGCTATAAGCGTTATAATGAGTGTATAGTAATGAAACAAACAGATTAAATAAACATTATTTTATTCGAGAAGTGTAGTTTTCGTGCCTAAAAAAGTATTACCAATACACAACCGAATTACAGTTCGAAAAACATCTCTCAATCTATGCATACGATTTGAACATTTTTAGCAGACATAATTTCAATATTTTGATTATTTAAGATATAAACGGCCTCTTCAAGCCTGCCAGATTGTAAGAACAACTTTATAAGCACCAGGTAAGTCGTACCAAATCATACAATAGATTGACTAAAACCTATTTTCTGTAACAATCGATAGTTTAACAACCTTCACCTATTTATGTTTGTTAATGTAAATTATTTTGTAATAAGATACGTTTTATAAAAATGATATTATTTGAAAATTATATGGTAAACAGATAACTGTTAGGTTACGTATGAAGCGAGCAGCGAACGCAGCAATTACATTGAGAGAGCTATATGGTATGAGCTTAACTTGATAACACGAATTGTGCATTTTAACTTTGAATATAGCGGCTTACGACATCTCAGTGCCGGAAATTGTTCTATTTGTTGTTAAAATGTATGATTATTTCATATTAAAAATTGTACAAATTGAATCCCACGTTCGCTGTCACGTCTGAACCTCAAACTATACTAAAATCACAATGTGACGTTTTGAATATCTGTGTACACACACGTATATAATTTCAATTATTAACGGTTGTAATATTTTTAAGAATAAGTAAACACGTGAGCAGTAATAACATAGTTATATCTATTAAATAACTTATACCTATCAAGTACAAGGCATTGCTTTTCAAGTTTCTCAATTTTTGCTATCAGCTATTTTATTCCACACCACTCAACAACTAACTACGCTATAAAAAGAAAGTAAAAATATTGCAATATTTAGAAATAGCCATCTGAATAAAAGAAGTTCTCACCAAAATTACAATAATATTGTTTCTAAATTGATTTAATAAAATAAAACAAAAAATAATCTTAAAATTTCTTCAGATGGTAGACAAATTAACTTCAGAAAACCATAATAAAATAATAAGAAGAAAAAACGAATGGCGTTTTCTGCACCATTTTTTTATTATATTGCTTGTTGATATTTTATTTGTATTAATTATATATAAAAATGCTAACTATTTCTAATGAAATTTAGTGAAAATATATATATCTCTCTCTCTCTTTATACAACCACACTTACAAGATTCTCAGAGTTAAAAACGAAAATCATACATAAAGATTTGTATGTTATATATAGAATCGTAATATGAAATGGTTATTTTAAAACTTTATTTAAGCACAATTAAATGCGGCTTTCAGGCATAAGCGCAGTGTGAAAATATTGCAAGATAGATGATACCACAATAAGTTTCATGAATGACCGCCATATGCACTCTGCTATCATCGTAAGCTTTGTCACTTTACGATGTTAGTTGATATTATTAAACTTACTTAACACGTTCACGGCATCCACTGAAATTTTATATAAAACACGCTAAGCGCGTTGGCGGCACTTAAAACAATTTAATTTGTTGTATATAATAAGATATATTCTGCTATATAATTATCCCATTTCAAATGTACAAATATAATTTACTTGTACTATTGTGTGAGCAACTTAAAAAAAAACCTCAAAACTAACAACTTTCAAAAACTAATATCAATCATTTAAACATAAAGTACACATGAAATGTCCAGTTGAAACTAATATATGTTTTATAATGTACCCTGTCAACTCAATAAAGCTGTATTTGACAGTTAAATAAAAAATATACAATAATAAAGATTTTAAAATATCTTTTCATGTTTCACGGCTAGAATAGTGTTATCATAATGTCCGTCAAAAGGCTTCACATTATAGACAGCTGTGAAAACGTATTCAGAAAATAAATTACTAAACAGAGCTAAACTAAACACTTGCCTCGGTCGACAGTTCTTTTGCCCTTCTATCGTTCCAAAATACAACACTCTTCTATCTCTAGTATAAATTTTAACATTAAAACTTCGTCACGCTGCATAAAAACAACGAAAACGCAGTCGCAGTTGTCGCGTATGTTGACTGTTGAAACTCATCCTAGGCCTACCGTCTCATTCATACGTTAATGCATCTATCTGCATCATAATTTATGTACTATATTTACTGAAAACTAATAACTGTAAAACACTAACTAACTGATACATTAAAATATGTATAAAACTTTACTGATTTTAAAGTCATCAGTCCAATTACACTTCAATAAATATCTATATTCAACTTTAAAATTATGCTATACTAAATTGTGATGAAAAATAACCACCATAGACAAGTAAATCAGACGAGATGACAGATTTACGAGCATTAAAACTTAGAAAGTAAACATAATATGCCAGAATTGGATCTTAAAAATTAAAATGGCAAACCTAATATCTTAATCTAAGCACTACTATATAATTAATCTTAAAAAGCAAATTTCAAAACTTAATACTTATCTCAAATATTAATTTAATTTGGAAATAAGTTTGTTTAAAATTATGTGTTGTTAATAATAATTATTAGGTCTCAAAAGCTGACCAAGCTTAATTTTCAATATGAATACCGAAGCCAGATTATGCACAATTGCAGTTTATCGTGAAAACGATACATACCAAAGTAATACTAAAGCAAATAACAAATCTAAACCAAAACTCAAACTAAATAGAAATAGTCAAACTAGAAACAGCAGTAATAAACTACAAGAAATTTAAAAAGAAAATCACATCAAATTCTTAATTATAATGGACTTATAATACAAAACAAATTCGTCGAAATGTGTCTTAGACATAAACAAATCGATACAGTCAGAGAGATGGACGTTCAATCAACGTATGAGACAGGTGAAGCATAAATCCGGTGCGCCGATGCAGTCATCATGACAGAAAGCTCCACACTTCTTACACAATACCATAGCACGTAAATTACATACGCAGGCGTCCTCACTACCAGCGCTACGACATCGTCCGACAGCCTGGAATAAAATGATATGAAATTACAATTAGTAAAGAAAATATGTATAAAACGCTGTATAGTCTCTGCATACTCCAGAGACATATTAGGTTTATCTAAAAGGAACTTACTACATTAACATTTTGATTTGCAGGTGGCGCACTGGATGCCCGTGGAGCAACGTTTGAACGCTGCAGTAGTATATATTGTCCCATGTTATTGACGCGTGTGTCATTTATCTAAAATATAAAATACATCAATGAGGTATATTCATTTTTGTCTGTGAAATCCTAAACTGTGAATACTGGATGTAATGTCTCTTACCTCAGTATGGGGCACAACTGTAATAGGCACTTGTCGCATTAACATTTGTTGAGGTTGTGGTTGCGAGACCGGCGTCCGAGGTGCACGATTCGATTTCGTCAATAACGCTGGCGGCGGTCGCAATTGATTCCTTAATGCGTCTCTATTAGGGCTGTTTTGTATAACAGCTTGGCAAATTTGATAGCTTCGTTCTAAATTCACAGCACCTGGAGGTACTTTAGAACTTCTATTTCTGAAAATTTGAAAACATTAAAGTGGTTTAATGAACAAGCATATATTATTCCATGCAGAGAAAATTATAGAAAGAAATAACCTAAAAGCCATAGAAAATGTTCATCTCACCTACTAGATTCTTTAGCAGATTTTTTCTTACTTCGGCTAGTACTTTGTGTAACTGGTGCAGTATTAACGGTAGTATTCATTGTCGATGTGCTCGATATAATGCTCACTACAGTCTCCACTTCAGATTTCAAAGACACTTCTTTAACAGACTGTGAACTTTCTGATGAATTTGACGACTCCATATTAAAGTTGGAATCTCTATCATCTTTATTTGAAAAATCGTCATTTAAAATACCATCCTCCATGCTTGTTTTTGTATCATCTTCATTTATATATCTCGCATCTGCAGTTGTAAACGCATGCAATGTTACTACATTATCATTTGCCCAATCGCTGTTGGATCTCCATGCCATTGCTGATTTTTTTGGTTTAGTTGCATCCTGCATGTTCTCGTCAGGAAATGTCACCAACTACAATAGGCATAAAATTAAATATAATAAATAGACAACAAAGAATAAACTTATATTCTAAATATAAATTGTATTGAATTAACTTACAGAACTATTTGTGACTTCCACCATTGTACCAGGTATTGAAGAAGTATGTGTAAGAGGCATTGATACAACAGCAGTCACTTCTGAAAATATATCAAAAAACAATAAATTTCTCTTATCATAATAATTATGCTGTTTGTGCTTTTAAAATAAATGTTAAACTCACTAGCTTCATTCATATAAGAAGACAATTCCATTATATTAGAATGTGGAACATATGTATCATCATCATGTTTAGAAGTAATAATAGTAATTCCACCAGTCTCCAAAATTAAAGATTCTGCATCTTTGAAGTGCTCATCATAATAGTTCTGCACAGGAATTTCTTTTGCAGGTTTAATATGTTTTATATGTTCCTCTTCTATTATAATTGTAGATTCTGTCTCCAAATTTTGATATTCAAGTTTTGGTGAATTATTTGGTGATACAATTTTATCCTCAATTTGTACCTTCTCAGAAACAAAACACGGTTCATTTTGCATTTCAAAATTATATTCATTTTCAGAATGTTCACAGCTCTCTGTTAAATCAATTTTACTATCATTTTTTTCATATACTGGTGATTCAACACTTGGTACATCTTCACAATGCTTCTCATTCTCCCCAACCGATTCTTCATTTTCAGAGTCTAGCTTGATAATTACTTTTATTGACTCATCTCCTGCAGAACTGGCATCATCTATTATCTTCTCATTTCTTATGCTAGATGCTGAAGAGATGCTTTGTTCTTCATATTCATATAGTGAGTTAGTAGCTTTGCTATCATCACTGTTTGTGTCTATACTGTACACTTCTTGTTCAGTATATGCAGCTTCAGCCAAAGATGGTATTTCATTGACACATGACACTTCACCATCTGAGCAAACATTCGTAACTGTATTATCCATATTTTGTGCTTGCATGTTATCATCATCACCTTTAAATCTTTTAGCAAAAGTTATCGCTTCATTCTCATCACTTAATCTTTTTTGTCCTTCTGAAATACTTTCAGAGTCAGCTTTGTGCTCTATTTCTGCACTACTTGGAACAGGTTCTTTTATTGTGACAATAGGCATGCCTAAGCTTTCTCTTGTGTCATTTACTTGTGGTTCAGTTTCATTAATAAGTAATGGATCAACAGGTGTCGCAGAAATAGAATCATCAAGCCTGTTATTTGATAATGTATCTGAGAAATTAAAGTCAGCACACTCTATATAACCACGACTATTATTCTTCACATGATTCAGTGGCAAAAGATCTGGTACGGGAGCTGATGACTTACTGGCAATCATGGAAATGTCTTCAACAGTGGGCTCTTTTATTTTAGTGGATGATCTAGTGACCGCTCCTACAGATCTCAATCTTTTACTAGAACTTGAAGATTTACTCTTCTTAATTTTTGGTACTGTACTGCTGCTAGTTATGGATGCAGTTGGTCTCAATTTTATTGTTGTCTTCAATGATGGTCTCTCTGTAGATAAATTTATAGATGCTTTTTCTTTTCTTAATTTTTCTCCCCAAATTGGTTCAAAATGTTTTAATTTCCATGGATCAATTTTACTCTTTTCTTTTTCAGCTTCAGTCTTCATTTTCTGTTGATTTTCAGGAGTAAACTCACCACCCGATAGACTATCTTGCCAGTCAAGGCATGCACGGGCAAAAAATTCATTATTGAGACTAGATGAACTTAAACGTCCTGATGTGCTTGGTCTATCCACACTCGGCAAAAGCTGACCAAGCTTATATTGATATAGTGGTGGTAACAGGGAGAACGTGTGCTTGTTCAAAAGAGCTCTAATATTCGTATTTACTAATATTGAATCTGGTGTCTCGAGATCTATACATCCTTCCTTAGTTTGTTGTAATTGAGCAGCTGTTGATAATTTTTTACTACTTCTTTTACGTGGCTTAATACAAAAACCAGGGATACTAGCTAGAACCTCTCTCATAGTTGATGGCCTATCCGAGCTGCAACTCACCTCTGAGTATGCGACAGTAGCTGACCATTCTCGGTTTTCTGAAGGAGGTGGTGGTAAAGGTTTAACAATAATGCGAGGCAAAGGTCTACTTGAGGTATGATTAGAGTTTTTTCTACGTCGTTTAGACTGTTTTTTTGACGAATGTTTACTTGCTTTTTCATCTGTAGATTCAGTTATGTTATCTATAACCCTCACAACTGAATATTCCTCATTATTATTAGACAGGTATTTACTTTCAGACGTATTGTCCGAGTATTCTAAACTACAATTAACGGAGTCCATCGGAATTTCTCGATCCATGGTGTTTAAACACTGATAATATTATTTAGGCAAATTAAACCGAAATAAACTCAAAACAGAACGAAGTAGCCGATTGTAATCACTTTTTCAACCCATCGTACAGTTTTATACAAAACTACAAGTGATCCATATATCAAAATACTGACTGGAAATTTTCAAATAATTCAAACATCATTAAAACACGACATGAATCTAAAAATTACGGAAAAATGAATATACAGTATTATTTCATTTTACAAATCCCAATGATGTAGAAAATGTCACAACAACGCATGAAAATGGATACTTCGGTTTCGAATGCGATACATCGGAATCATTAGTAATCCATTAATTTGTTTTTAGTCGTTCATCTATAATATTTTCTATGCATTTAAATCGAAATATATTACATTATTTTAAGATTTTACAACCGTTGTTTATTTAATAAATTTTGTAACATAAATATCAAAATAAAATATTTTTCGCTATAATAATTAAGATTTGATACTAATGTATTAATTTTGCTCAACACTATTCAGCGTTTCATACTCCGACAGCCATTTTGTTTCCTCGGTTTCCTGTCCCTGCCGAATAAGCTTTTGTGATTAGTTTTAATGTATAATATAAAAACTATAAGTTATATTGTTATGGTTAAATAAGATTACTTTTGTACTTATATTCGGATACAATTTACAGAATGGGTAGAGGGAGGTATGTATTAATAAACATGCTTTTATTTGTTCAATTTGTATGATTAGTGTTCCTAATAACAGTGATCTAGCTTTGTGTTTAAAACTTTAAACAGATGTTTATATGTTTCGCTTTTAACAATTATGTTGCTCGGAAATCTTGCTGTATTCGCGTGCCCACGCTGCAATACACACTATTCTTTAATATTCAATTTTATACTTAATACTGTTGCGTTGCTTTCAATTGTTGGTTTAGAGATCGAAGCCGCGACAGGCGTCGTAGTAGAAGCAGAAGCAAAAGTCGTAGTCGTAGTCGCAGTCCTCGTTATGGTCTTGGGTCTGGTGGCGGCAACTACGGGAGCGGTGGAAGCAGTCGTCGCAATAATGCCGGTGCTAATCTAAGGAAACCCAAATGGGACTTGAATAGATTAAAACCATTCAAGAAAGATTTTTATATCCCACATTCTGATGTTATGAATAGACCAGAATCAGATGTGGAAACTTGGCGGAGCAACAATGAAATCACTCTCAAGGGAAGGAATATACCAAAACCGACATTAACCTTTGATGAAGCTGGTTTCCCGAATTATGTCATGGATGAAATTGACAAAATGGGATTTGCTAAGCCAACTCCCATTCAAGCCCAAGGCTGGCCAATTGCTTTAAGTGGATGTGATATGGTGGGCATAGCATCTACAGGCTCAGGGAAGACACTTTCATATATTCTACCTGCCATTGTACATATTAATCATCAGTCAAAATCCAGTAGAGGAGATGGGCCTATAGCACTTGTGTTAGCACCAACAAGGGAGTTGGCACAACAGATACAAGAAGTATGTGATAAATTTGCTAATACCTCAAAGATACATAACACTTGCTTGTTTGGAGGTGCTCCAAAAGGCCCACAGGCAAGGGACTTGGATGCTGGTGTTGAGATTGTTATTGCTACTCCTGGAAGACTACTTGATTTTCTTGAAAGTGGTCGTACAAACCTAAAGAGATGTACATATTTGGTATTGGATGAGGCTGACAGAATGTTGGATATGGGCTTTGAACCTCAAATTAGAAAGATAATTGAACAAATTCGTCCTGATAGACAAACACTGATGTGGTCAGCCACTTGGCCTCGGGAAGTGCAGAGTCTTGCTTCAGAATTTTTGAAAGACTATTTGCAAATAAATGTAGGATCACTTCAGTTAGCTGCCAATCATAACATTTTACAAATCATTGATGTATGTATGGAGTATGAGAAAGAAACCAAATTGAGTACTTTATTGAAAGAGATTATGGCTGAAAAAGAAAATAAGACGATAATATTTATTGAAACAAAGAAAAGAGTAGATGACATAACAAGAAAGATGAAAAGAGATGGGTAAGTGCTTTCACTTGTTAACTTTGTTGAGTAATAGTTTGGTCCGAGCTAAAAACCCGCATTGCAACCTTTCTACAGGTGCGGATCTCTGTGTCTTTCATTTCTAAATAAGTTATTGTTGATTCTGTTTATAATAAAATATGTTGATCATATTTGCATAAAGTTAAATTAGATGTACAATTTGTTAAAGGTGGCCTGCTGTTTGTATTCATGGTGACAAATCGCAAAATGAAAGAGACTGGGTATTGCAAGGTATGGATAGTAATAGGCGACGAGATCGTAATTTTGTTATTTCTTACTACAGAGCTTATTGAAATTATTTTAAAAAGATATTTTATGTTCATGGGAGGTATTTGTGGGCTGCAGCGGAGAAGCGGCTACAGAGGTCCTGTGAGCGATATATCAGTGAGTGCAAGGGAGCTGCTGGCGACTGCGGGCGGAGCGAGGGCCGCTCTCGGCGCCTGATGGGCCGCGTTCGTGCCTCGATGGGCTGCGCCCTGTGCTTGATGGGCCTCGTCCATGCCTCGATGGGCCGCGCCTTGTGCCACTGATAGTCCGCTGGGCCTCGATGGGCCGCTTCTCACACTCCACGTGGAGTACAGCCGCGAGGCGCCCTCCGACACGCGCCATTACAATTATGTATTTCACAGCTCCCCATCCAACCAATAATCTGGTGGATCTGTCACTTTAGTAAGTTTTCAGTTTATGTATATTTAGCATAATTTGGTTGGAATGTAGGTGTAAGCTGATTGAGGTACTCTAAAAAGATAAAAAATGTACTAAATCAGGTATAGTAATAATTGCGTAATTTTCATTGTGAGCTAAGTAACACCTACACACGTGACCTCATAAACTGAAATTTACATTAAAAATCCATATAAATAATCTCAACCGATTGAAACTTGGCTCATATTGAAATACTCCCACAAAAATATTACCTCTTTAGGATAAGTCTTAAATGAGCAGTCAACGTCACGTATAGCGGTTATAATATAGGGGCATATGGCGATATGAACGATTCATTTAAAACTGACAAGAAGTAATATTATTGTATAATTAATTTAAGTTCTGACATAAGAGGCTCTGAACATGTAGAATTAAACTTGAAATAGGCGGTAATTCAACAAAATGACGGTAGCTCTTCGTATTTACGTAGCCAATATATTATTGCTAAATTGATGCTGGCTTCGAGGTGGTGAGTATAATTTGATCAAGTTTGGTGCGTATTAAATAAAAAGCTTTTATTCAACTACTAAAAACGTTCATAAGGAAAGCACTCAAATCTTTGAGATTTGAACTCCCTATTGTCGCTTGATAGGACGCGTTGTTTAAATTTATCTTTCATATGGCCATACTATCAAATATTTCATTATCACAAAAATTCATTAACATTATTTCAGACTTTCGCAGTGGAAAAGCACCGATTCTCGTAGCGACTGATGTGGCGGCTCGTGGATTAGGTATGGTTTAAGACAATTTTTTATACTCTATACACAGTATTTATTCTATTTTTAAACTTAATTGCTTGTTGCAGATGTTGATGACGTAAAGTTTGTGATAAACTTTGACTATCCCAGTAACTCTGAAGATTATGTCCACCGCATTGGTAGGACTGGCAGAACCAACAAAACTGGAACTGCTTATACATTTTTTACACCTTCGAATGCTGCTAAAGCTGGAGATCTTGTAGCAGTTCTGAAAGAAGCTAAACAAGTTGTAAATCCTAAATTACAAGAGCTATCTGAGCGAGGCAGTGGTGGTGGCAGACGTATGTATTATTAAGAAAAACAACATTTAATTGTATTTTGCTATTAGAAAATAATAACAATTTTATTATAGGCAATCGCGGTCGCGGTGGTAGATACAGGCGAGGCCGACGTTCCCGCTCACGTTCTAGGCGTCGTAGATCACGTACTCGATCACGATCCAGGGACCGAAGGCGTCGTCGACGTAGTTCTACACGATCGTCGAGGTCCAGATCATCAAGATCTTCCAGGAGCCGCTCTCGTTCGCGCAGCCATTCCCGCTCAGGCAAGTGCAGCCCACAGAGCAACACTGCGAAAAAAATACTTCAGCCTGTTCAAGCCTTACTACCTACTCCCAAAACATTACTTCCAACTCCTGTGAGTTCCCAATTATCTCTGCCGTCCAGCAGACCCCTGCCAAACAAACCTCAGTCTACTCCTCTCTCTTCAGATGCTTCACAGTGGAATAGTGTTCAACACACTAGTGATTTAAAACAAAACCAACCTAGTATTATGCCTGTTATGGAGATGCCACAAATGTGCATCTCTGGCCAAAATAGTCAACATTACGTTTTGCCTTCATATTTTCCGACCGATCAATATGGTATGATGATGCCTCCTTCCTGTTATCCCACCAGTTCCACCTATCCCAGTGCAGGCTGGGGTACGCCATACTCATATGCACCGCCGCCGCCTCCGTCTGAAGTTTCCGATACTTTGGGCGGTGGCTTTGGACACCATGGCCTCGAATCGGATTCCAGGAATAGTGCTGCTACTAAAGGCGGCCATGATGACGGTAAATCTAGAACAGGACGTTTAGGTCCTTCTGGATACGTCTCTGGCGGCCTAGGTTCTGGTGTGAACCCTGGCGGTCTGGGCTCTGGAGGCCTAGGCTATGGAGGCTTGGGCTCTGGAGGCCTAAGCTATGGAGGCTTGGGCTCTGGGGCCTTGGGCTCTGGAGGTCTGGGCTCACGAAGCTCGGACTCTAGAAGATCATCTCATGGGCGCGGTGATAGACTGGGAGATCGCCCAAGATCTCGACGTCGCAGAGGAGGAAGAGGAAGGGATCATGATGATCATAACACAGATGACTCTGGTCCTGGCCTAGGAGGGCTGGGTGCATGTAGACCTGACGCCTTCGCTGGAGGCCTGGGTCACCCATCTGTCAACGGTGGCTCTGGCGGTCGCGCTATACCTCCTGGGGGCCAACAACGACTTCTAGCTGATCCTCGCTTACTTATAGAACAAGGTTCTAATTTTATGGTATATGGCTCTTATGACACTAGAAATAGTAATGATCAAAAAACAATGAGAGAGGCAAATACTAGTAATGGTTTACATAACAATGGCTATAGTCACAATGTTATGAGTCCACACAATTTGAACGATCGGAATTGTCACACATCTATGAATGGTCCCATGGGGTATAACGACCGCCAGAGGAACGAGCGACGGTGAATACTGCGTGAGGTTTGTTACATTTAGACCAATGTAAACTCACTTCACACATTTTAGATACCATCCATACTACTTAGTTTGTTTTGTACTGTATTGGATGAACCAATAACGTTTTTCATTTGTTATGTTTTTTTATTGTTTTATCTTTCACTTGAGCAAATAATGGTAATTAATTGTATTGAATTATGATGGTTGTTCTTATTTACACACATATTGTATTTTAATAATAATGACTTAAAAAAATATATTGCACAAAATAGTACATATAGGCGAGCTTAATGCTGTTAACATTATCTCTATTTTCTTGTTAGCTTAATATATATACACTTTATACAATACAAATCAAACTGTACAAAATAAATAATGTTATGTATTTACTCGATGAAAGATACAATGGTCTGAGTGTGGTGCTGGATATTGCATTTGATGATGTGTGTGACGAATGTTAGTTATTCTGTCGACACTTGACATGATGGCGTTCACTGTAAACTATTTTCTTTTCAGCAAATGTGAATTATTTTCTTTGTATATGGTATGGTTGGTATTTCAAACCACACTTCACTTACCTTTACCAATTAGCTTGTGTATTATTTAATTAAGATGTTAATGAATTGAATTATAACATTAGTCTTGTTTTTTTTGCAGAAAATGGACACAACGGTGATGCGCGGCGACGTAGGAGAAGATAATTAATACGCGGCTCGTGTCCCTATCGGGTTCTGCAAAGGTTCTCATCAGGACAATCGTCATTCCATGATATTCAGAGCTTATGGATGTAAAATACTGTGTAACAATTGCTATATGCAACATTTTTCTATGTATTCATGGACGATTCATTTTTGTATTACGTTTTTTTTTGTAAGAGTTGTGGAACGCTCACTATTAGAAGTTGCACTTACGATTTAAGACTTCTTTGCTTAAAATAGTGTAGTAATAACAGCTTTTAAGAGTCGAAGGTGCTTGACCTCATATCGTATGAGTCGGGATTTAGTCAGCCTGTAAGTGCAATTATAAATTAATTATTGAACATTAGGTGTTGCCTGGTTGGCAAAATGATCTGATTATCGCCGTTCACATTGCAGGGGCAAGAATGTTGCTTGTGAATTTCATTTATTTTTACATCTGCAGTTAATAGCTTAAGAATATTTAGATTAGTCTTGAGAGATAGTGTTGTATTATTTTAATGACTCCGTTATTCATTTGTTCTCAATAAATAAACGGCTTCTTGAATATAATCTCTGAGAGAGGTTGCTTAAAAGTAAGTCTTATTTTAATTTGTATTTAAATAAAGTTAATTAAGCAATAACATTTTTTTTATTTCAAGATGCCTCTTTTTAGTATAATATTAATGTAGTCTGTGGATTTGTGACTATAGGTTATAATGTTATGTTACTATAGCAACTAAATTTTTCAAGTCAATATTGGGTTTTTGGTACCATGAGTTTCTGTGTAGATTTGATATCAGAGGATTCGTTTTATGAAAATATAACGTTGGGAATTACGAAATTTCTAGGTCAGTTATCAAGTTTATATAATTGTATGTATTTGTAATAAAAAAGTAATCAACAAAATATAAACACATTTATTGGTATGAGTTAGCTTTATGTTTTGGTAAGAATCGAAAACCATCAGGTACAGGTCCTAATAACATCTCGCTTATTTTGATCCAATTTGCGCAATTACCTGACGCCATCATACTCTCCAGTTCATCTCTCCCGTGGTACGTGGGCGGTCGTTCATTAATCTTTTGGGGTGGTCTTTCCAGAAGCCCTACAGGTACATAACGGTATAAGAACGAGAGCCATTCCAGAAGGAATCTACGAGTACTCTCAACCCCTTGTGTGTCTGATCCCCAATGCTCTAAACCATAATTTGTATATTTTTTTATAATTTCAAATCTTTCTGTACTACTTATATCCCAAATTTTTTGCTCTTTAATTTCTGTAAAAATCCATGGCTTGATTAAGGCTCCTCTGCCAATCATCACACCTTGGATTGTAGGTGCAATTTGTCTCCTTTGTGCATAGTCTTCATAGCTAAATATATCCCCATTTCCATAGACAGGGCAATGTTCTGCCACCTTAGCACATGACTCTATATACTCCCAATCTGCTAACCGGGTGTACCTTGCTTCTTTAGATCTACCATGAAGAGTGATGAGGGAGGCACCCCATGCAGCCACTTGTGGCATAACAGTGTGAGCTATTTTCTTATCTTGGTAAATGCCTGTTCTCATTTTGACAGTAAAAGGAACACTTAAAAGAGTGGAAGCACTTCTAACAGAAGTTTCTAATATTGGCAGTCTGTGCATCAAACCACAGCCACCACCTTTCTTGTATATCAAATCAATAGGGCAGCCAAGGTTTAGATCTATAAAATCAACCTTGGAATTCTCTTCTACCAATTGTGCTACCTTAGCAATAAGGTATGCGTTATTGCCACATATTTGTACACCAAACATATCTTCACTTATGTGTCTCTTTGCCAGTGCCCATTCTTGCTTGGCACCCTTTACCATGGACTGACAAAGTGCCATCTCACCACAAGTAATGTCAGCCCCAAATTCCTTACAAATTCTTCTAAATGGTAAATTACCTACTGTTGTTAAAGGGCTCAAATACAACTTGTCACGCCAGTCTATCTTCTTTTTTTCCCTCTGGGTTAATTTAATCACATCTTCATCTGTTAAAGATCCACTGTTTTTTGAATCATCTAAGTTATTTGTGTGACAGTCCTTGGCCAGTTCGTGTTTTTTGTATAAATAGTGCTTAACTAAATTTTCTGATAAACTAAAATCATATGTCCTCTTTTGCAGTTGCATTTGCAAACTTGATTGAATAGTATTCACTGTATCTTCAGTCCATTTCTTTTCTTTTTCATGGTCAATGACATTGAGTCCCTCTGGTGTGATGTGACTAGAGCCAAAGCGGCAAGAAATGCCTCTGGGACATTTACCTTTAAGTTTATATACATGACATTCAGGTCCAACATCTGCAGGTTTTTGTTTCACATATTCCACAGGATCATGAACAAATACACAATTTTTATATTGACATTGTGCACTCTTTGCCCCGTCAGTTGTTAGGTTAACGATACTCGGGCATGGTTTACTACTCTTATCATCACGAAATACTTTTGGTCTTGCTTTATTCTGTCCTCTTCTTTTGACCAATTCGTGACTTTCTTTCCTTTCAGAAATCTCTGAGGAATTTACTTCATCTAATTTGTGTTTTAAATGAGTATTGTTGAAAACGCCTTTTTTAATAATAAATTCTTCCTTGATGGCACACACTCCATCTCCGGTGTTAAGCATAACTTGTTATTATATTTCTTTAAATATAACATTAATTAAATTCATAGATATCTTCAACATAACCTAATTTCAGAAAAGTCAAACTTTTTTTTAATATTTAGATTATGGAGCACGCAACTATACTGTTTGTGCCCGCAAATTTTAACAACTGATAACTTGTAAGGTCTTTTTCATTTAGGTATAATGCAATTTTCAGAAGCAGATTCCCGCATATGCAACGTTCATGTCGAACGGCGATTGGCATGTGATCGTGTGGCACTTTCCACTTGGGAGCAAAGGCACTCTGTTTCTCTTCCAGATGATTTAAGAAATTTTTATGCATCCACTGATGGTTTTCTTTTAACATGGCACTATAAGTATTCTGGTATATTTTCTTTTGTATCGATTTGTTTAATGGTAACACTGAAAAACAACTATAATTTAAACATTTTAGCTGACGATGTACTACAAGTGGGGACTATAAGCGTGAATTCACTAAATGAGTTATGTTTAACACCATCTCTTAAGGATTTACTGGATTTTTCATTAACTCGATCTAACAATGGTCCTAGACCCATACTCAATACAAAAAGCAAAGTTCTCGAATTGGATACATGTAGAAATATTGGAAAGGTGAGTAACAATGTTGTTAGTAATAGAGGGGTAGGCAGATGTAATATTAATGGATCGATATATATACCTTTTCTATTTAATTAGGTGTGTTTGGTGTATACCGGTGGTTCATGGTCAATTTGGTTAGCTACAAGAGAAGGAGCATGGGGTTGGTTGGCTGATGATTTCACGCATTATTTCCGAATGGCGTTGGTACATCTCGGCCTTCCTGGGTGGCAAGCAGCTTTCGCCAATTTGCCGTTAATACCATGGGCTGAGGTAAGTAAACAATTACAGATGTGTAACGTCGGAACGAAATAAAAACTTAAATGTATTCTTTGCCAGCAATTGTTTTTACTTTTGGCGCCTCATTTGCTGGAGAAGACGGGGAATGAAGAGAAACCCAATATATTGGCTGTCACAGGCGATGCCGCCCTCAACCATGTCGATCCTAATATTTTTAAAACATCTGTTCGCCATCATAAAAATACTAATAGACAAGCAAATTAGTCAATATATATTATTAAAACAAAATTCATTGTTTTTTTGATAAAGATTTTTGTTAACCACGGTTGACCTCTGAAGAATAAACCAAAACTTGAAAGTGATATAGAATTAGCACGAAAAAAAAGCAAAAATTAAAGTACATAATGTATATTGAAGTAAAACTTATTACAATAAATTTTTTTAGCTAAATAACAAAACAAAATGGACGGAATGTGAGATTCTAAATGGATTATAAGCTAAGCATAACACTATGAGGCCTGAGAACCTAAACTTTAAATTATTGGCACCTTTATTACAAGAAATGAGATTAATATTTTGAAAACCAGCATTCCCATCCCAATAATCTGTCGCAACACAATAAACGTTGACGTTTATCCCTGTCCAAAGAAATATGCAAAAAATATATTTCAAGCTACAAGTGAACACAACGTAATTGGCGGTTGACCTTATTTTCAGTGAAAAAATAATTAATACTATATTTCGAAGTGCAATAAATATTAATATGCGAATAACATACAACATAGAATGGATATAATTATTGGGAGCAACAGTTTGTGTAATATTCATATTTGCTAATACGTTAAAATTTGTTATTATGATTTCATTTCCAAATTTCACAAAGAAGCCTAATTAAAATAAACACTAAAACTTAACACTAGTAATTGAAGATTTATTACTACTAATAATAATAATGGCTAATAGATTAAGTATATTAAAGCAAATATTTCGATTTAAGACATTTTATATAATAATCTAAAATATTACATTTAGTGAATTAATTATTTCCTAAAGTATATTGAAAATGTAAGAAATCCAAATAAAAAATTGTTACAAACTTAAAAACTAAATTAAATTCTTTCCAATACTTTTTCTAACTGTGCAATAAAATCAATGTAATGAATACACACATTCAATACTGAGTTTGCATTATTTTTTTATAGAATTTTAAAAAATTAACGCATAAAACATTGGTAACTATTGTAGAATCATTATTTTTTTAAATTTATTGGAATGATAATTATTAAAAATTTATTTTTTTACGAAGACTTAATTCTGTCAATTTACTAAAAAAAATAACATGTCATGGCGATTTAAATTCTAATAATAAAAAAATTGCAGCAATATAAATTCATATTCTTATTCCTCAAATATAATCAAAATGAGTAAATATGACCACCACACATGCACATTCCCATTATATAAACATTGTTTTAGCAATAAGCACGAAGCTATATCTCAATCTGCCGCTATACTTCGTCGGCACTAATATATCCAGCTGACGGGCACCCATTGATGATTAGTTGACAGCGAATGAAGCGAATCTAAGATCTTAGAATAAGTGGTATCAGTATTGCTATTAACGATAACCATATCGATGTATTTCTCGTTCTGACGTTGAATACGAGCGCTGTCCTCCAACGTGGCTTTGAAATCTTCTTCCTACAAATCATAACGGACTATGTTTTTTAAAATGTCTATATGCTGGTGAATTCAACTCAATGCTTATAAGATCCGTTCATGCACTACATCTCCTTTAATATCTTAAAATAATAATTTACCTCATATAGCGACGCCAACGACTCTAAAGTTCTGGCACGTCGTGAGCTGAAGCGGATGGAACTCTGCCGGTCAAACTACAAAGCACATGCCATACACAGACACAATTATATTGTAAAAAAAATTAAGAAACATAATCATAGCAAAATCTTTCTGCACATAAAAATGTAATTACACATGACTTTGACATGCTGTCCATAATCTATAACTTTAATTGTAACCACTAAAAGAATAACTAAGGGCCACTGACCCAATTCTAAGAAATAAGATATCCTAAGACAGACACAATTCAATTACCGGCTCTAACTGAAACTATTTTCTAAAAAAAAGACTTGACAATATTTGTCTACTCCATTCATTCATGATCCATAAAAACATACCTGGAGATTTCTATTAGAAGCATAAGTCAAGTTGGTAAGATGTTCAATTCCAGGAGTGGCAACCATAACTACATATGGAAGAAACTCGCTGCTGTTATGAAGTAACTTGAGAGATTGTGGTGCACAATCTAGGATGCACATTTTCCCTATAAAATGTAAAGAACTTATAAACAAAACCACATCAGAAAAATCTGCACACCCCTTATATTAGTGTGTTTTAATAAAAGTCAGATTGTAATTAAAAACAAAATTAATATAATTTATATTGTGTTTAAAAACTACAGATTGTTAAAATACATCCATAGCATAGGCATAAAGTGTACTAGTTTGGGGATCAATATATGTGTTAATTTATTAAATGAGTTATTAATTGAGTATTAAATGAGTGAAACAATTCCAAAATTGAGCTGACCAGTAATAAATACCTTCTTTAATAACAGCCCTAATAGAATCCAAATGTGTTCCATATAAATGTCCATTATGTTCACCATATTCCAGGAATCGTCCCGCGTGTGCATCCCTCTCCATTTCCTCACGCGACACGAACCAATACGACACACCATTCTCTTCCAACGGCCGCGGAGGACGGGACGTATCTAGAATTAATGTCATAAACTTTCTGTATCTGCAGCACATTGAAAATTATTAAAAAATAGTGTTTATTAATCTGAGACAAATCTTACGTGGCACAACAGCACCAAATCGATCAGGTTGTTCTTGCAGCAAACGATTTTTGAGTGTACGTCGTCCGGCGCCTCTAGCACCGACTAATGCTAGAACACGTCGTAAAAATGGTGGCGTACGCGCAACTTCCTCATACAATGTCAATTCAGCGCCTTCTAATTCAACGCTTGAACGAGATTCGTAGACGAACTTCTTTTTCTTTCTTGATATCTAAGAAATAAAAAGAAAATCATACAATGGTCAAGCGACACAAGAAAAAAGCTAGTAATAGTGTACTAACCCTCGCCCCACAAATGCTAATTTTATGCACAAAGTCTGCTTCAGGTGGCACATATGCCTTACGCCGCTCTTCCAGTTCTGGTGATGGAATCAAACCGACCAACTCCATGTTGTCAACATGACTAGCCTGCCACCAATTAGGATCTTTTCTATCCGAAACCTGTGAATTTAAATTTGTTGTTATTACAAGAAATTTGGATTCTATTTTTAGAATATTGAATTAATACAAAACTTCATAATTACTTACTTGTAACACATCACCTTTGCTAAATTTCAAACCAATCTCCTTGCACGGGATTAATGTATCCTCTTTCGGATCATAATCAAATAGTGCTCTAACATAACACTGAAAAATATCACAAACACAAATTTAATGAATAAAAATAAATAATGTAGACATAAATTAATTATAGCGTCCATTTAATTTCCCTAAATTTGCGGCCAGTATTGTAGCATATATCCAAGAAAATCGCGATGAAAACTTAGTAAGTATAGCAACATACAAAGCAAGATCACATTGCATTGGTTTATATACTAGCAACCAATAGTGGAGTTAGTACAGTAGTCACAGAAGCAAACTCACACTAAGCTTATTAGCCAATTGTAAACTCTTCTCTTTAAGGTTAGGGCCAATTTTCAAAGTAACTCTGTCATTGGGTTTAGCTACAGCTTCCTTCAATTGATTCTCAGTGTCTATTGGTACACCATCAACTTCAAGAAGGACGTCTCCAACTGATACTAAGGCCTGCTTTGCTGCAGCACTACCAGCTAGTATTCGAGCAATTATCAGCTGACCGTGTTCATCTGTTGTTACCTGCAAGTAGTTATATTATTGCATATACTAATATATAATCCTAATTATAGTTTACAAGTGACTTGGAAGATAATATTTATATAAATTTTGAGCCTAAGAAGAGCCTATGTTAACTAAATATGTTTGATTTTCATTTTTGATACTATTCTTATAAATTATGAGATGATTATTGTACATTTAGGCAAGTATTATATACTCAGTGTGGAAGTTAAAAGTCATGACTGAAAAAGGCTGTGGTTCTAGATATATAAATGCATCCTTTATATTGACAAAAAATATCTCAGATTCTTAGGAGGCAATTTAAAACGTGATGAGTCATCTTGATTATAGTTCAACGAACTAGGTAGTTAACCTTTAGTAAACATTGTTCAAATACTGTTGTTTTTAATTTAACAAAAAACATTAGTTTTTTTTGTAAGTATCCAGACTATGTAAGTATAACCAGTTGTAATTTTAAAATTTAAGTTATAATGCTGATGACAATATTTTTAATAAATATAAATGAATGTAGAATAAATCTATAACTTACAGTCAGTCCAAGCGGTTGTCCTGGAACTTTCCTCAACCCAACAACTTTGACAGTTTCGACAGGCATGTCTTTGTTCTCTTCACTCTGAGTTGGGATCTCAACAGAGTCTGATTTTACCTCCTCTTTTATTTTAAGTTTTTCGTCAATTCCAGAACCGCGCTCCAGCCAAATGCTGCCAATTGTATCGTGAGCACCAATAAGGGCCTGCGGGTTTTATTTATTTTAAAATTTACAATTTAAGCGTTAACGCTAACTAAAATTGGATATAATTAAGAAAAGCTGGCAAATAAATACCTTAAAGTGTATCCGAGATAGTAATATAGCCAATTCGGCTTGCTCAATAGTACGAATGTTGTTGCCTCGGTATTCGCTCAGCGATTTTATAATGTCAATATTGCCAAGGGATACAGGTTTCACTATTAAATCTTCCTCGGAATCAATAGCCTGGATAACAACGACAATATTAAACAAAACACAATAAGATTCTTAAAAGAAGTTACAACGAACAAAAGCACCGAATGTTTTAGGCGTGGCACTTGTTTCTGTGAAACTTGAATGAGAAATACAAGTACAAGTAAAGAAACTATTACTGCAAAAATTATAACACAATATTTATCTGTCCTTACATGTTTCAACTGATTTAAGTAGTCGAATTACAGAAAAATAAAAGAGATAACCGAGCACACACAACAAAAACCGAATTCGTCAGCCGCACATCCCCCGCACACAAATAAACATATTTCACACACGCATACTAAATTTACAGGCTATACTCGTAACATGCACACATCCATGGAACGCACTGGAATTGGATGCATTGTACGAAGCTGACAAAATATAATGTTCTCTCTTGTTTTTTTTATAAATTTGAACCCCTATAGAAAGAGATAGGACATCAAAGAATCATAGACAAGAGCATAAATTTTAAGATTTTTTTAAACATATCGCTTCAAGGCTCTGGGTCCACAACGTTTTAAGCCAAATGAGTGTTATTTGTTAAGTATAAGTTTGAAATCATGTTGGCGGGAAAATTAAATATTCGGCCAATGTATTATTTTAATAAAATTAAAATCTTCTGTAATGTAATCAAGTGCTTTGAAATTCTATTTGATAGCTTAAAAACACCATCTTATTGAATTTATTTATTAAAAATACCTCGTATTTTCTTCCAAAATCCGGACTTTCGACAATACTTTTTAGAAAAATTTGTTCATGATTGGATAAATCTTGTTCTGGTTTTTTTTCTTCTTCAGCTGCAAAAGTAATTTATTTTAAATAAATAACATTTGCAATGTTGTAGTTTGTTTTTTTTTTAAATTCTGGTTAAATCTAATTTTAAATAACAATTTATAAAATTACCTTTATTGGAAACATTTTTTTTAATATAGGTAGATGTATAAAAATAATGAACATCTGCATTTTTTGATATGAAAATAATTAATTTCACAATATGGTCACAGTAGGTTTATTTTAATTAAACGAGTAGATATCCTGTTAGGGGTTGTAAGTGGCTGTCAAGTAACTAATAATAAATCATTTATACTTCCGTAGTGCGTAGGTTCATCCAATTATTTTATTACTTCCATATTATTATTTAGTAAAAATAATTAGTATTACTAAATACATATATAGAAAGCTTTTCCTTAGCTATTACAACCCAGATAACTATTATATGTCAATGAATAGTTACGATAAAAACAAAACGTTTATTTAGTGATAATGTTCCACGTTCAGTATATAATAACATGGTTGTATTAGGGGATGTTGTTTATAAGTTTGAGTCATGCAAGTTAGCTATATGGATCATAACTTTATTTTCTTTGTAACTAGAATTTGTGGGTTGGATTTGCGTGTCAGTTTGCAATAAACCCGTGACTCCTAGGAATTCAGCCGCATACAGTCTGGCACGGATTCATTTTGAGGTTATATGCAACGATCTTTGAATTCTGTGTTCTCAACGACCGTATCTGTTTTAATTGTTGGTTTCTCACTTACCTTCATCAGGTGGTTTACTACCTAATGCAAAGTCTTTGAAGCCTCGCCAATTGACGGTGTACCTTCCGCTTCTTCGAACCATCATCGGGATGAATGCGCAGTGCTGATGGCTTAGAGAGCAAGATGTGCCATTCCCGGCTGCGTCGTCCCGCGTCACTGTTCGGCGTCAGCTGAGAGAGCGCGTCACCCGCCGCCCGCCCTCACCGCGCTTGCGCACTCAATAGCAGTCATTTCGCAACACACCCGTCTGAACTCTTTCAGGGCTACACGGGTCGCTTCAGACGTACACATTACGATTACGCATCGATGTTCCAGTTCTATAGATGTTAACTATATTTTATGGCTCATAAAATGTTCATATTATGAAGAGTAGAGAGTTAGTTATTGCTGCGGATAATATTTTGTTTATCTCTTCTATCTCAATTATATAATAAGAGTTACATGCGAATAAATTGTTTCTTATTAAATAAATCATTTATTAACATCTAATTAAACACAACTCAAGATAGTCAATCAATCAATATATTCCTATATTAAAATTAAGTATTTTTCTGATTGAAATAATTGTGTATTAGTAGAATCAGATGTTACTCGTAAATAGCCATTCAATATTTTCTTTCGCTTCGCTTTGACAAAAAAGACAAATTTAACGTCGGCTAACATTTTCATAACTTTGTCACCCACACAGCTATCTATTATAAATACTTAGGCTTACTTTCAAAATAGCGTTCGGTACCAATATTTATCAAATATTACGATACCATAATTAATATTGTCACGTGACGTTTGAATCGTCATTTTTGTTAGAGACAAATATTACTTAGAAATTGACGGTATTTTCGTTTTGTGACAATAACAAACAGTTTTTGTTGTGGACTATACGAACTATAAAGCTTGTAAATATAAAAAAATATATACAACATTTATTCTTAAATATAATATAGATTTTCCTTATTATATTTATTATTAATCTAAAAGTTACTTTTTAAAAATATTGTATCGTAAATTAATAAGAACAGCGCTATTATCTGCTTTTCGTTAGTGATAATACAATATTCAGTCAGAGAAGGCGCGTGCCATTTTATGATAAGTAGGGTCACAGGTCTCACTTATAAATGCTCTGTGTCTCATATAACACCACAGACATTAACTCAGAACATTACAAATATTAAACGTATATTGATAATTACAATTAATTATTGAATTAAATAATTTTATAACAAAAAAAAATGCCTTGGGCTAGCTCTAACAGGTATGTATAAATGTACATATTAAATATATTTTTGAAGATAAAGGAGAAGTTTTCAAATTATATTCCTTTTTTGTACAGAATCTATGCGAAACCCTCAAACTCGAGCGAAGGTCTGTCGGCGTCGTCAAATGCGGTGGCACCATTCGCAGGACCGACTGCTGCATCAGATAGTAATGGCAGATTTGTGCTTAGCGACCATGGATATGGAAAGGGTGGTGTTAAGTTACTGCACGTGTTCAGAGACGGCGACTACCACGTTATTAGAGAATTTGAAGTCTCTACAGAATTGAAATTGGCAACAGAATCTGCATACATTTCCGGGGACAATAAAGAAGTCGTAGCCACTGATTCACAGAAGAATACTGTGTATTTACTGGCTAAGAAACATGGTGTAAAGACGCCAGAAGAATTCGGTGCTTTAGTTGTGAACCACTTCTTGTATACTTATAAACAAATTCAAGAAGCAAAGTGCCGTGTGGTTGAATTTCCTTGGGAGAGGTTACAAGCTGGTACACCACACAACCACGCTTTTTTATATTCTCCAACTGCTACGAGATGGTGCGAAGTTTCTCAAACCAGACATGGTATGTACCTTATTTAGTCCATTTTTTATAGTCCATATTTCTTATTACAAAAACAAATTGTTTAATATTTTTGTGTCAATACAGAGGCTGTAATTGTTAAATCTGGACTTAGCGGTCTTAGAGTATTGAAGACTACGCAATCCGCTTTTGTAGATTTTGTTCAAGACGAATACACAACATTAACTGATGCTGCTGAAAGAATTTTTAGGTAATTTTTTTTTTATTTACACAAGTTTTAAAAATGGTTAGATATGCGCCCCTATCAGGAGGCAGAGACTATATAGAGTGCCAGTAACTTTCTGATAAAAGAAGATCAAGCTGATCATTAAAGATCTTCCTCCTGTGTCTCCTTTCGACATAACAATCTACTTTCGCAAGAATAATTTGTTTTGTCCATCTCTTCTCCATTCTTGCATTAACATGACGCCTTCTTTATAGCACTGTCGTGGAAGCTGAATGGACATTCGAAAATGCTCGTACAGCGAACTTTGATGATGCTTGGTTAACTGTCAAAGAAGCAATTTTAGATAAATTCGCTGGACCACCCGATACCGGTGTATATTCACCTTCAGTTCAACATACATTATATCAAGCTGAAAAAGTTGTTTTAGAAAAAGTACCTGAAGTAAGTTTTAATAATTTCACATTAATTTTTACGTAAAACAAGTAAAAAATAATAATATATTTTCAATTACAGGTAACCTGGATTAGGATGACAATGCCTAATAAACATTACTTGAACATAGATCTGTCAAAATTCCCCGCAAATGTAACAAAAGGTGATCCGAAACACCATATATATCACCCTGTAGATAAACCAGCTGGACTCATCTATGCTCAATTACGTCGACGCCCGAGAAGTCACTTATGAGTTTAAAGAAAGACTTTTTATAAAATGTATAAAGTGATTATAATTTTAATTTTTGGAGATGAATTGTCTGATTGATATATTGTATATGTAAATATTGTAAATATTATAGATATAAGTTTATATAATAAATTTATTTTATTAATACCAACATAGTACTCATTGTTTTTGAACTGAAATAAACAAAAAAAGGATTAAATTAAACAACCTTCTTTAAAACAATTGCTACGACTTTTCGTAGCGTCTTTTACTACGCTTTAAATAATGATTTAAATTATTATCTTATTACTTTGTGTTACAAAGTCGTTTCTCTACGACATAGTAACAAAAATGTTTGTTAATGTTGCAAATAAATGATGGTTACTTAATCTGTGTTCTGTGGTGACGCCATCACTTTTAAACGTAACCTAGTAGCGTTTCGAGAACAGCATGAAAGTAATTACGACGAGTGGAGTGCGCTTTTTCAATCGGTGTATATTCAAGAAGCCGATTGTTGTTTCCAGACATTTTGCTGTGGTAATAGTGGTTTCCGTTCATGGACTGCACACTGACTTAACATCAGGCGTAGTTACGGCTATAAAAAACAAAAGTATCCCGTCGTAGTATTCCATATTGGTTTAGGCGCGAATTTCGTCTCAGGCATCTCCTCTTATATTATATATTTAACTCAACTAATAAAATGCATTGATAAAAATCTAAGAATAAAAGTCTTGAAATATAAATAACTTATTTATTTACTACACTTCAATAATTGTACATAAAAAAGAAAACTTAATTGACACTAAACATCTAATCTAAATACTTTTAAAGCCAATTACTTCATACACCTAATTAGTATTTTATTAATTAACAAACAAAATAAAACATTTAGTATTTTAATAAATTCATACAAGGTCGTTAATTGTTTGATATTAAATTTTACATAAAATTTAAAACTAGAACATCGGACCTTCTTATCAACCGTTTCGTTTTGAGTTCATTAGATTGTGAATTCCGGTGACTTCGTGTACTCCAATAGGGAATACTGGTATTGTCTTCAAATAATAATAATAAACTCATATGACCAGAGCTTATCTTTGTTATAATTCACAAGTTATGATAATGTCGTCACGTGAGCACTTTATAGTGGGTGATATATTAATACTAAACTTTTGAATTATATAACATTACAATAATTAATATTTAAATAATTTGTAATAGTTTTAAGCAGTCACGCAGCAGGATTCAGAGTAAAGAAGTTTTAATTCTTGATTACAACGGTTTATTCATAACGAAAAGAAATGAAAATGATTTAAATATTCCTGAAGTTGTCCCTTCTTGATTGGGTGGGTCTTTGTAGAAAACCGAACTTTTTTGTAACTGGTACTCGGAAGTCTTTCAAAATATTTAAATATACATTTAACTATATTAATTCTTAATCGATGAATTTGAATAAAATGTTAGCATATAATTAATGCGTTTTAACATGTTAATATTAATTATTGTCAATATAATTCAGCCTGTATTAAATTGTAAAATAAATATTATTATCGGCTAGTACAATGTCTAAGGATATAAATAAACTGAAATCGTTAATTGTGTGTATGTTGCTAATAATCAATTGTTTTGTTTACAAACTACATTTTTTAAACGCGTTTTGTGCCAATAATCTTATCAGCCAATGCGTACATTTCTTCCACCGTCTGCAACAAAGAAAACAATCATTCCTTATCTAAATTCTTTTTAAATAATCACATGCAGATTACGGCAAAGTTAGATGACGTTTATAAGTATTTGTTTACACAAAAACATAGAAACATTGTGTACGAATACAAAAATGTGTATGGCCACGCCCCAATGTTTCTATGTTTTTGTGTAATGTTTCGAAAAAACACGCGCAGGAGACTCGGCTTAAGCAGACTGGAGCGTTAATCTTCCGCCACAAAAGCAGTCAATAATACGAGTGATATAAAAAGTAATGACCTAATCTTAGGGAGTTTTAAAATAAAATTATCAACAAATCTATCTCTCATAGATAGAAATATAGAATCTGAATATTACGTAACAATATTTATATTATTAATTTGTGATAAATAGCGTCTCATATCATAATTATGATTTTGCCTCTTAATAGTTTCATTAAGAGTAAATGTTGACATAAGCTGTGGCGTTTATATATTTTCTTGTATTGTGCGATAATACATGACATCATATTTAAATTGCGAATGTCTTAGGTCAAATTATAAATGTGTGATTACCAGTTTCACCCAGTATGACATGAGTACTAGCTTATCAGGAATAAATCCAATTACAAAACCCAATCAAAATATTATTTATTACCGTGTTTTCTCATATGCAATATTAAAGCTAAGTGCATTCTATATGATTCATTCTCGATACACAGTCTCGGACATATTTGAGAAATAGAAAAATCATTCTTCAATATTTTTTTAAATATAAATATTTGTCAGTATCGAATAGAAAGTAGCGAAAAATAGATAAATACTTACCGTAAGATTCTTTAATTGTTTTATATCATTGGTTTCATATTTTAACAAAGCGAACTCTTCATCAGGAAATCGGAATCCGTCTTCGATGTCTTGTTGTTTATGTTCCAGTAGTTCTTCCTTACATTTCTCAAGAAGACCTTCAGGTGTTAACTGTTCATTTTCTTCTTCAATTTCATGTTCCTCGGATTCTTCATCTAACGGCTGAATAACAAAAATATGAATGAATACGTGCACTTTTTATTACAATTTGGAGACTTCTGCACCAATATTGATGATGACATTCGACAGCTTTGCCAACATTATTAGATAACTATCATCATCAATTACCTGATCAAGTTTTTGAGTTCCTTTTAATTTTCTATAATATGCATCAGCGCGTTTTTTAGACGCCTTAGCCACTTCTTTATTAACCATCCTCCAGAAGACGAACACAGGATGTTTGTAGAGTTCTGGTGGGCACTCCTTCAAGGGTGTCTTTCCCACCAGAATTAGCCGTTTCAACCTCTCCATTTCGTCGAGCTGTTAAGGAATACATCGTTGTTATTATGTACCTATTTACAATTTATTTTGTGTATCTCAGATAAGCAAGCTTCTAAGAGAAAACACCCAGAGTTTAACAAAATCCCCGAAAACATGTAATAAAATTATATACGATATCTATATACGTATTAAAAAATAATCAAGAAAAATAAAAATAGAGAACCGTGATTTCTTTATTTTTGTTATAACCTATAAATTAATTAATATGTAGATTAAGAAATATAATAAATAAAAATGTTTTTAAAATATAAACTAAAATTAAACAACATAGGGCACACTCAAAAGGTGTTGGAATTTCGTGGGAAAAATAGCACATGAACCAATCATCCTTTACCCTCACTACAAACAAAACAAAACGATTTGCAACTCAATCAATCAACCAACTTAATTTACATCAATGTAAATTAATTGACTGTTTAAATTAACTAAGAAAGCAGAATTGATTTAGATAATTATCACCTTTTTATTGCCTAAAATAAAACATATATCTGCATAATATTGTACTTAATAACGTAGTACAACTATCGTGTCTGTTCTTTTACACAACTTTTCATGTAGTATATTTTTCTTTTAAATACATACTTACAATATACATGTGTTTTTAAAGCTTAACAAATGTCATATATCTCTTAATCAGTATTAAAATACTAACAACACGCGCAGATATCCGTTTCTCGAGGTTTTCTTCATTTACGACGCCAATCCTCTCCTCCAGTTCGGACATGTACGCTTTGTCTGTCAACTGCACCAGGTTCGAGCCCATATGTTTTTCCAATCGCGCCCGCACATGTGGGTGTGCGAAGCTGAAACATTATTGTCAGATCTTTTATTAAGTAGACACCTTCAATATCGTATACTCGCGCTGTTTTACGTACATCTGTTTAATAGGTAGTAATTAAGTAATATTTCAAATTAATATTCAATGAAAATAATCTAATAGATTAGGATTATAATTCAATGCCATTCAAATCTTCAAAGGGCCGTCAATATTGACGAGTAAAAGCGCTCTATTGCAATTACTAAAAGTAAATAAATAAAAAAGATAGTCTCATAAGGACTTTTATTTAGAAAAAAGTAAACGGGATGTTATCAAAAATATTAAGACAACTTTATTTAAAAATACAATTTTAAATTAGGAACACTATATTTTTCGGGAGGATTTGAAGTATACAATTAACTAGATTTATGTATAATACAATTTGTATTTACAGGCCAACTGTAGATGTTAGATAAATTATGTAATATTATTAGTAATATCCGTATATATCACTGGCGTTCTTCTTGTATTATGATCTAGCATTATGGTAACGAGTAGTTATTTTTGAGTAAGAACGACCTTGACCTACCCTAATACGCAAAAGAACTGAAGTACTTGGTTGTTTATGTTAAATATTTGTTATAATACATTCTATATAGTATATCCGGACTTAATTTATTGTCTATAGTAAGCACAGTACTACTGCTACGGTTTCTTGAAATAACTATAACTTTTAGCAATGCCTAGGTTTTTTGTTAAATTCACAAACACGATTTGGTTAAGTTCTAAATTATTTTTATTGTACCTGACTGAGATTCGCAAACTCTATACAAAACTTCAACACTACTAAGTGATAAAAGGTCAAAGATTACGTATGTAGTAAATATCTTATTATAAACTGGGAACCTACTCATTTTAATTTATCCGTCTAATTAAAATTATATAAATAACATTTTTGTGGAATAAAAGAAACTCGCCGATTTGAATATGCTTTTGTTTTAGTGGACGAGTATGCGGTAGCGTATTGTTTTGCATGATAAATTAAGTATCCAAAAAGTAATGTTACAAATTGTATGGTCATTATTTCGTATAGGTCATGCTTTGGGCCACAATTTGCAGTGTAGGTCTGCTGTGGAGTGCATTAAATATTAAATCAATCCAAGGTACAATCTAGCATAATAAAAAACTATCCAGGTCTTAAGCAGTCTTATTTTCAAAGAGGCATTATTATTATTATTGTTTTAAAATCAATACTTTTGTACTTGCAGTCAGTTATATATGTGACGTATTTTTAGTATTGGTCAAGGAAGCACTGAAGCAGTGTCATGATGATTATTTTCTTTATAATGTCCACAACTGTTTATTGCTATGACAGAAGAATTTTTCTGAATGAAAACAGTTACATAACTTTCACCGCATTATTGGCAATAGACGTTTCATTAATAAAACAATTGAAAACTTATAGTACTACGACTTTATTAGTAAAAAATGTACATTTTCTTGAGCACGCAATTCGTTTTATACTTCTCAAATTATCTGTTTTGATACTAAAATTAGTTTTAGATACCTACAATCAATCTCATACTATTACTTCTATTAATATTTGTATACGTTTATATTTTAATGATATCATAATTTAGAACATATATGTACATACTAACATACATTAATAAATATCCAGAATTTGATACAGCTAATGAGAGAGATAGTGTTGGAATAATGGAAGTACTTTTTAACATTCGCTAAGCGTAAATAAAAAATAGTTTATATAACATAATTGAACAGTGAACAAAGAATGTCAACCTGCCTCAAAAGATATGAGCAAAAAGAACCCCTAATAAAGCAAACAATGACACGCGAATATACGTCCACACACATCTTGCGTACCCAAAACGTACTCACCCGTAAGTGAAGTTATTGTAATGCCTTGTGACGTACCAGAAATCCTCACGCGCTCGTGTGATGGTTGGACTAGAGTAGTTGACGCCGACAGCCGCAGTTACCTAGCTTTATGGTGTCCATAGGACGTGAATTACGCGTGGACATTTATTTATTATATATTCAAGTAGTCTGACGTATAACTGTACCGCACCTAGTGTTAAACTATAGTGTGTTTCATTAGCGAATATAACAGCTAAGGGAATACAGTAGATCACGTTGACATACATTCTAATGTTATAATTAGGTGGCCCTGTATAATTTTAATTATTTTGATAGACTTTATAATTGAAATATGTTGGTTGTGAATCCAGATTGGAAATCAATATTTAATGTATATATTTATGCTATTTATTTAATTATAAAGAATGATGAACTTGCATTTCAAATCTATTATAAGTTAACCGAGAAACTCTTTTGGTCCTATTTGATGGATTACAATAGTTTTGTAATTAATAAACCGTTTAGCATCTATATTATTTTCATTCATAAAAACCACAAAAATATGATGTCATCTTTTATTAATTTTAAAAACTATTTTATAATACTTTCTCCATGGATTAAAATTTTGTGAACTGGAGATAGTGTATAATACCACGCATACTTATTCACATATATTCAGCAGCATAACTGCCAAATTTTTCAGTATTGATCATTAAACCTGAAGAAAGAACATATGTTCTTCCTTTTTCAATATAGGAGAGTAATAAGTCGCTTAGAACAATTGGATGTAGACATTTTAATATTATAAAATAATAATGTTAAAATGTGGTGATGATCTATAATCAAATAAATATGTATTACTATGAAATTTTGTTTATATGTATATATTAGCTGGCATTTTAACCACACTCCGCCCGATGAGGGTGGTGTGCATTTTTTAGATTGTATTTCACCACGAAATGAGTGCAAACATGATAAGATATACTGTAATGATTGAATAATTGATAGTAATTATAAAAAAACGATACAAATTATTGATAGAAATATTTTACATTTAAAAGCGCGGTAACGTGAGGTTTTCCGTTTTCCGAATTTTGTAACATTTTACCTCATTACTCTCAAGTTAGCAGATAGTAGCAGCTAATTTTTTTAATAACTCTTTTAGGGATATCTAGGCTATAAAACAACACAAAATGTAAAGCGTGGGCAGGCGTGGCCAACTGTTAAAAGTTTCGTTGAAGTTTAAAAAAATATTTTTTCTATGAATCTATTAAGAAATTTAATATTATTAAAATTTTAGATTTCTTTTACAGCATAATATACTTTTTGAACTCTACGAAAGATGCCCTTTTTAAAAATATATAACAATATGGGTCCTTTCTTTGTAATTATTCAATAATTTTTGACTTAAAGAAGAAATGAAATGAAATGAAAATCTTTTATTAGCAAAGGCACTAAAAGCGTGCGCTTGCTCATCGTCAGATTCTATAATGGCTTCGGAAAGGCGTATGACGAGAAGAAGACCACAAGAAACTCGTCAATCATAACCTATACATAAAATAATTTTAAAAAAACTGAATTTTAATTCAGAAAAAAAAGTAAATAACAATTCATAAATCACAAGAGACAACCTAGTTTTAGGTTTTTTTTTACATGAGTGGTTAACAAGTGGGTTAAATTTTGTTGAGAATATGAATGTATGCTTGGCCACATGGAAGTCTATCTTGAGAGAGAATATGACTTTGACGTTGTCTTGTTCGGTTTGTCGTGAACGACGTATTAATAAATTGTGTTTACAAATATAAACTAAATATACTCATTGTCTGCTATTTTTATTTTACAAACTTTTATAATTTCTTATTAGACTGTAGTTTTAATACACGACATTGACAGAATTGTCTTTAATGGATAGGTATCTGAAGCCATTAATAAAAGAAGAAGTAGAACCCTGTTTTCTTTAATTTTTCTGACAGATATACTT